>VSDK01025784.1:35669-46708 GCA_009767595.1 Symbiodinium kawagutii | reverse complement strand
ATATAATCTCCTTTCTTACAATTTTATTTGTTTTCTTGCTCTCGAAATTTCTCAAGGTCTGCAATATGACTTGCATACCCTTGCGTTTCTTGAGGTATTGTTTCAATCTGTAGTCTTGATATTCAAGATACTGTAGTGCCTCCACACCTTTTACCTCAACATCATTGATTGAATATGAAGTAGTATATTTTTTACATGCTGACGGTTGATCTGTACTGGTTGCCTGGTAGTCGATTGTTTGTCCGATTTTGTCGAAGTTGGTCTTCAAGCTTCTTTTTGCCTATGCTGGGTTTTGTAAGTTCTTGACCATTCCGTTGCGCTATCTCACCCTGTTCGAATCACAACAGGTAGCCGAAGACATTCTGGTGATGTGTTCAGTTATAATACAAGCTACATGATTACTAACTGGTGTTTCTTTAAGTGTTTTCTTTGGGACTTTTTTTGGTTGAGGATCTTGCGGTTGAAGTGGTTGTGGGTTGTGTTGGATTTCAACGGTGGAATGTTTATTCAACCTAGTATCCCCTGCATTTTCTCCTTACCGTATAAGGTAATATTATTAATATTTAAGTAGTTTGTGGTATTGGTTGTCTGTTGAAATTCAACGCATTTAGATTCCCATGAAAAATGTTGCTGCTGGTAAGGTTTGACATTCTGTTGAATTGCGTTTGTTGCTGATAAAATCCTGAGCTGACGCTGCTTGGATAAATTGCATTTGCTAGTGATAATTTGGGTTTGTATTTTTTCAAGGGGTCACTCGAGTAGACTTCGGCAGAAGTAGGGCCCTTCGAAGCATACCCCCGAAGCATACCCCGAAGCATGCCCCCGAAGCATACCCCGAAGCATACCCCTTCAAAACACGTACCAACATTTGTTGTATAGATACTTTTTTATTTGGGATCTTTTTGGCAACAAAGTTGTTTTCACCAAGAACGAGGGGACTAGGTGTGGTCGTCTCGCAGATTCATATCTGACCATGTGAACTTTGGCTGCCGATAGCCTTGGTGGGGTTCAAGCATGGGCTTCTTCATCTGGCAAGAGGCCAGACTTGGCTCGGCAGGGTTCTCCCAGACCCACGTTTTGAGCTATGGTAGCAAGACGAAATGGGTTTGCCGCTGGCAGAATGAGCCAGAGCTCCGAGATCCTCTCGCAAGAAGAGCGTTTTGACCACTGTCTCTGAGCTGAGAGCCTTTGTGAAGAATTTGCCCAAGGACTTGTTGGGCAGCTGGTGCTGCTGCTGCTGCCCTCTGCGATTTGCGCCTGCGGGTTTTGGGGTGCGTGCGCTGCATGCCACGCTCTGCTCCTACATGGGGGCGGGATGCGTGCGCTGCATGCCACGTCCCAGACCCGGCGGCTGCTGCTGGTGCTGTTGCTGGTGCTGCTGGTGCTGCTGGTGGTTGGTGGTTGGTGGTTGGTTGGTTGGTTGGTTGGTTGGTTGGTTGGTCGGTGGGTGTTTGGTGGTTGGCTGGTGGTTGGTTGGTGGTTGGTGGTTGTTGTTGGTCGCTGCTGGTCTCACTACTGCTGCCGGGCCAGGAGCCTGCCTTGACTGAGGGCGGTCTGGACGACTTGTTCGCTGCAGCCAGCGGCGAGACAGGGTCATCCTCGCAGCTTGTGCCGAAGCCTGCTGCGCCCAAAGCTGCTGATTTCCAACCTGCCTCGACCACGCGGGTTGCTGAAGAGCCGGCTGCCGTTGCGGAGAAAGGTGTCAAGGAGAACCAAGAGGCCAGCGAGTCCATGGTTGCTGCTGCAAAGCCTGCCTCCGAGAAAGAAGCTCCACAGCCCAGTCCGCCTACGATTGCCGCAGCAAAGGTGATTGCAGAGACAACTGCCAGCCCTGAGGGACAGCCCAGTTTGTCAACGCCAGCTCCTGCAGAGCAATCTGTGACTTTGCAAGCGCCTGCCCACCAGGCCAGTATCGAAAAAACAAAAGGTCAAAGAAAAATATCACATATGTATATATATATATATATATATATCTATGTATGTGTATATATACATATATATTTATATATATACATATCATAGATCTATATATGTACATCCATTGAGAAGCAGTCGTTTGGATAAATTAATGGAAGTATACACATTTTCATCAGTGAACAGAAAGAGAAACTAGACGGGCATGACATGGCGATCAGCAATGATTTTTTCCGATTATTTCAATGCTTACAAAGCCGGTCAGGCCGATGGTGACAGCATTGTGGAGACTCCAGCGAAGAAGCCACGTGTCGATGACTTGTCCGGCAGTTCCTCACAAAGCAAACCGTTTGAGTACTCCATCTGGGGTAGTCCAAAGAAGAAATCTCCAGTGGTGGTGCCAGGAAGCAGCAAGAAAGTGAAGAAGAGTGGGAACCCTGACAGGTTGACCTATGAGAGGGCTGACAACTGCAGTGTTTGCAAGCTAGTGAAGATCCCTGAAGGCATGCCTGAACCCGTTGAGCAGAAGTGCAAGACTGGGCGCAAACGTGTGGTGAAGTTGTTGCACCATGGGTCCCGGTGCCATTTTTGTCAGATTAAGATTCAATTTTTTCAACGGAAATACGGTGTGAAATCCACGTCCCTGGCTGCGTTCACAGAAATGCAGGTGGGGCACATCAAGGCTGAAAGCATGGCCTACCGTGCTCAAGTGTTGGGACATCACTAAAAATCCAAGGTGATGCTTCATAAATCTTCATAAGATCCGATGCTTCTTAGCATGCATCTCTCCAGAAAGCCGAATGGGGAAATTTGGCTTGTCCAACGAAGAGAGACCACCGGCCTGCGCTGCCAAAAGATAGCTTGCCGTTGAGCAGCACTTCAGCCAGCGGGTGCCATCTTCACTGCATTCTTGCATGTTTCGTAGGTGGCACTGAGGTGCAGCAAGGGCATTGACATAACAATTTTTGAATTCAATTTTTCATTGAACAAATAAGATTCATCAGGTCCTAACATGTCTCGTACACGCGCCCATAGACACATGACTTGCCCCACTATTTTACATATATCTACACAGATACAAAACCATTAGATATGTC
Organism: Symbiodinium kawagutii; assembly: GCA_009767595.1. Taxonomy (NCBI): domain Eukaryota; class Dinophyceae; order Suessiales; family Symbiodiniaceae; genus Symbiodinium; species Symbiodinium kawagutii. Next base: position 43,697 of record VSDK01025784.1, on the reverse strand, counting down.
AGATATAAATACCCCTGCCTGCATAATACATTCACTGACACTTCCCCCCTTCCAGAGAAGTGCTTCGCACATGAGCCTCCGTTGCACAGCTCTGCTCTTGCTCCCGGAGTAGCGGTGCAGTTGCCAACTCCCTTGCCCTACGAGGTTCAGTGAGCAGCGCGTGAGATTAGCTTGTTACTGCCCTCCCTGTCCTTCACCCCGATGCGCAGTGGAATTTGAAAACCGGCTCGAACATGAGCTTCCGTTGCGCAGCTCTGCTCTTGCTCCCGGGGTAGCGGTGCAGTTGCCAACTCCCTTGCCCTACGAGGTTCAGTGAGCAGCGCGTGAGATTAGCTTGTTACTGCCCTCCCTGTCCTTCACCCCGATGCGCAGTGGAATTTGAAAACCGGCTCGAACATGAGCTTCCGTTGCGCAGCTCTGCTCTTGCTCCCGGAGTAGCGGTGCAGTTGCCAGCTCCCTTGCCCCACGAGGTTCAGTGAGCATCGTGTGAGATTAGCTTGCTTTTGCCTTCCTTGTCCCTGGTGTGCAGTGGAGCTGACAAGCTAGATTTCACTTGAGCTGGGAACGTCTATCCATCCAGCAATCCGGAGTCGCTTCCGAATCATACCCCGAATCATACCCGAAACATACCCGAAGCATACCCACCAACAGGCCAACTGGACCAGTTCTCCAGACACACATGTTCTGAGTGCCCAGAAACTGATCATGGACGAGCTCAGTTTGATGTTTTCGGCGCAGCTTTTCAGACAGCGCAATGCCGCCAAAGGAGCGGCAAAGCACTAGTTCTCAGAAAGAAAAATATTGTCAGTACCGCTTGGCTGCCCTATTGCAAGAAATACGGGATGCTCATGGTTCCGATGCTGTGGTGCGTTGCGCGCAAAAATCTTTGACCAAGGATGAGCTTGCCACACTGCAGACAAGACCGGAAAGCTCTCTGGAGAAATTTGCGGCTGTAGTGAGTAGCCAAAGCGCAGGCAAACCTGAGATGGAAGAGCTTGTCGTTAGCGCAGCAGCTTCCAGTGTCGGGGGTTGGAAGAAAGCCAGGCAAATGCTCACAGTTCCCGGCCGTAAGAAATGGCGAAGGGTTACTACACACGCCGTGAAGCAAGCAAAAGGGCGGAAGAGCAAAGTGAATTCCCAGAGCATTGCTGACAAAGTACGTGTGCATTTGCTAGAGAATTCTGAAATGACTGCCAAGCTCATGAAAGTCAAAGAGACTGTGCTACCTGTAGCTGAGACGCATTTTTTTGTATTGGGGCCAGTAGCTTTCCTTTAAGTGTAGGAACTAGAACTTTCCCTGTTTGCTTCACATTGGCCTGCATTTTCCTGCCCAGGTATACAACTTGAAAGCCTCCCGTGGACGCCTGTGGGCACGTAGCCGGGACATGCAGGCTCTAATGAGTCGAGATGTTTGGTACCGGCATCTGAAGGCAAAGCATGCGAATTTTGTGCGGCTGAAGTGCCGGACCGATGTTTGCACGTTCTGTCACAAGTACGACAAAGTTCTGCTGCCCTCCTTGAGAAGAGACATTGAAGCGAGCCGAAAGTCTGTTGAGCAGATACAGGAAGACTATTTTGCCAGGTTGGATGAACATTGGGACGCAATGAAAGCACAAGGCCGCACTGATCCTGACGACCGGTGTTCCCTGCAGTATGTGAAGTTCTGCAAGTTGTACATGGATCGGTGTGCGTCTACTCGGATGCGACAGCCCAGTGCCCCTGGCACGACCTCAAGGAGGCAAGATCTGAAGGAAGCGGAAGCAGCCGCGAGCAACAGTTTGCAAAAGTACCAGGACGTTTTGGAATGCTGTGCTCACCACTTTGCCTCTGTGCGTCGCCAGCACGAAGCCAGAGAAAATTTAGAAACGCATCTGGGAGAGGATGCTGTTCTCGTGCAACTTGATTACATGGAAAACATGACTTGGCCGTTAGGTCCTGAAGAAGCAAGCGACTGGTTCTGGGCAACAAGTCGCGAAAGCATGACTACGCTGGGCTTCTTCATGGCCTTCTGGCGTGATGGCGTGCTACGGAAAGAGTACCACCATTACATCTCACAAGTTCTCAACCACGATAGTGCATACGCCTGTCAGTGCCTGACGCCAAGCTGATAAGCATGCTTTCCTTTTTTCCGAAAAATTTGACCGCCAGTGTAACATTGACAAGAACCCAAGTCTCTTTCGTGTTTTTTGCCTTGTCTGCGCTAAGGAATGATTTGCTCAAATGCGTCGGCCCTGCGGCCAAGCATCTCAGTGTGTGGGCCGACTGCGGGCCACATTTTCGAAGCTACGAGTTCTTGTGGAATTTGGTGGAGCTGTGCCAGGGCACGTTTGAAACTGTGGAGCTGAACTTCTTTGCTGAGCACCACGGAAAGGGTCGGTGCGATGGGGCCTTCGGTTTGCAGCGCCGTTGGGTTGCTGACTACGCACGGCACAGTGTCATCGATTCTTTAGAAGCAATGGGCAAAGCTTTGACATCCGGCGCAGCCGCGACTATGGCTTTGGACCCGCCCCCGCATGGACCTGCATATGTCATCAAAAATTTCAAGCCATCGTCCAAGGATGTATGCAAAAAGCTGAGTGTGGCCGGCACTGGCTTCCAGATCGAGTACACATACTGTGTCTATTTGGACAGGGGTCTTGAAGGTCATGTGCGGGTTTGGAATCGCTGGTTCTCCGATGTAGAGCTGAGACGCAAGACTTTGGTCGGTCGCGCGGAGGCCATTTGTTCAAAGGTAGAAGCTGATTGGCGCTATTCTTACAGGGCTACGCAACCAGAAAAGTCTCCTCTCAATGTTGCCCTCTTGCAGCGACGCAAAGACAAACAAAAGGACTTTGCAGACATCACTGGTGTGACGCGCCGAGATCCTCTCTTGGTTGCCTTACGCAAGCGCGAGAAACGCCTTGCTCACAATCGGACAAAGTACCAGAGGCAAAAACGCGTGCTGGCCATCAACCTGGAAGAAGCCTCTGGTAGTTCCAGTAGTGACGACACTTCCAGCACCGAAGACTGAAAAGCACAGGCTCAGCTGCTCTTCTGCCACTGGGGGGGGCCACCAAAAGCAAGCAGATAGATTGTTCTCATGGCAGGAACTTGGGATGCCCCTAGTATCACTGTGCTACTACTCAAACACATCAATGCAAGTCATGCCGGCTGTTTACTTCAACATGATGTTGACGTCAGGGCTGTTGGAATGCTCCGAAGCATGCCCCGAAGCATACCCCCGAAGCATACCCCGAAGCATACCTCCGAAGCATACCCCACTCACTACTTCAGGCAGGGGGCCCCTTATTTAAAGATATACCCATTTGTTTGCAGCCTGGACACTTACAAGGGACGAATCATTTTTTTGATAATTTAAAAATATATATATATATATTTACATACGTTCATATACATATATATATATATATGTATACATATAGACATGCATTTGTTTTTATATAGAAATAAATATACATAAACATATTTAGATGTGCAAACATGTACATTTATGTACATATAGAAATTTATACATATATATAAATATATTCACATATTTATTTAAAGGGGCTTGTTGCCAGCGCAGGATTTCGATAGTTTATTGACCACAGGACTGTGCACCAATTCTATTATGAATACATTTGTAGCAATGGGTTATGGCAGGAGTAATTAACAGTTAGCAGTCTCTCAGCTTCCTGAGTACATGGAGTTTTTGGGTCTTTGTGCAGCATCTAAACTTGCCTTGTAGTATAAATACCCTGTATGTGCATAGGTTCCATTGGGCTGATTGTGCTATGAATGGTTTTGTGTTTTTTTCAAGCAAGCTAGCGCGAGAACATTACCATGTACAGTACTAGCCAGCACCCACTAGGTGTTACCATGTGTATACCATGTGTATTGTTTGCAGTACTGCTTTGTAAAAGAATCGTTTAAGTAAACTAGGGTAGTTATACTAGCTTCCCTTTACTGAGTGTAGAGCCATTATTGAACATATGATTTCTTTACACGGAGTTGTAATCCATTGGCCTGGCATTGTCCATTCAGATTGGCTTTATTGGGGTGACAGCCTTTTATTAGCACATGCATGATAGTAAAACCAACAATGGCTTGATAATTTAGGTGGTGTTTTCTATTCTTTTGTTTTAGTCCCTCACAGACTTTTGTAAACAGGCCATAATAACTATATCAATAATGATTGTAGTTAAGCAAGGAACTTTATGTACTATTTCATTAACTCCCCAGCCACCACAATTCCAATATTCAACAGTACTCAATTACCATAACTCGCCAAAAGTAACCATAATTAAATCCATGCATATCATACTAAAACTCGAAATTATGTTTACTCATAGAAACCCATACATCGCCCTACGGGATCACCAAAGCATCCAGGAGGACAGGCTTGGGCATTGATATATGATAATCGTTCTCATTAGCTATGCTCACTATGTTTTGTTCGCAATGGTTTTGAGATGTACTATGTTAACATAATTAGTGGTGCACATTTCTTGAATTATAGGTAGTGTGGTTGGCCATACATATTCCTGGTAATAATCGACATACCCATGATGACTAGAGCACAAGTTCAAAATAATGAGAATTAGTGATACATCATAACGCATCATTAGGTTACCATCAGAACATATTACCATAAATTATGAGACTATACCCAGAACAACCATCATACTAACCACTACAATCATGAAAAACTAGCCAGCCAAACACATGAGTATGAGTGCTACGGGTTCTATACCTACTTGTAATTATTAATGGTTATCTTTTTGTTGATAACCAATGATCATTATTGTGGTTGCTAATATTTCATGGGTGAGTGAGTAGGGCTGCTGGGATTACTATAGTTGCTTGTGGTCATTTTTGATTTTAATGACTCATATTTTCTGATAGGCTTACTCATGGCTAGCATGGTTTCTGTGCCTACTCACAGCAGTCACCTAGTGGATACTAAGACTATGAGGAGGCTAATCAGCATTGTTGTGTTTCTAAGGTGTGCCCACAGTAAGTCAATATGTGCTGTCGCCAAGGTTCTTTCCATGATGTGTGATCCATCAATCCCTATGGCGTCATATATTCCATGTGTTACATTGCATTACCATATTATTACCTAAGAATGATTCAGGTAATAAAAGGAAATGAGGATCAGGATTGATCAGGCAGCGCCCGATTAGAGGCAGAAGGTCAGAAAAGGACCAGTGCTGAGAGCCAGCAGTGTGATGAAGGAACACTTCAGATTAATTTAGACTAGAAAATCTGGAATCTGGAACTCCCCCCCCAAAAAAGATTATACTTAATTAATTTGATCACTGGAGTAATTGCAAATCTTTTTCTCTGTTTGTTTTTCAAGGATCTGCGCTCCCCAGGACCTGCAGGGACACCCCAAGCGCCAGGAACCCCCCCCCAAAAAAAACAAAACCAAAAAAAAGAAAGCAATGTTTTGGAGACTAGTCGGAAGGCAGCCCTGAACCAAGTAGCCCTGAAACCATTTTTTGGGGTTGTTGTTTTTTTTTTTCCGGCTTTTGTTGGTTCAGGATTAATCCAGATTAATCCAGATTGATCCAGATGCATGAGAGTAAACAAACAGTAAATAGATAGAGTTCATTCATTTCAATGTGCCATGTATTGAGTGGTATTGGGTGAACAATCAATATTTGATTGAAGATTTGATTCTGTACCCACCTTACAAGGCTTGTTGTGAGCACCAGAAACAGCTAATACAAATATAGCTTTATGTAATTGCTTAAAACCAGCTTTTTTCACGCGCTCACCACAAGTCTTTTGAGTTATTTACATATACATGTATATACATAAATAAACAAAAAACAAATGTATATACAGATGCACAAATTTAAAAAATATTTATATATATATTTTTATATATATATATGTACGATGGACCTTTGAGCACTATTTGAACGCTGACCTTCTCGAACAGAATTTCAAAAAATTCATAAAAATCAAAAAAATTGAAGCCCCCAAATCCTGGGACCTGGGACATTCAAAAAAATCCAAAAAAATCAATTGTTTTTCTCCTTTATTTTTTCTTGAATTTTTTGAATTTTCGCAATCCCAGAATTTAGGGGGCCTCGTAAATTTAGTATTCGTAATTTGAATTTAGACTTCGCAATTTAGGTTTGGCGTTTGTAACTTAGATTTAGTATTCTTAATTTAAGTTTTGGCAATTTAGATTTATTATTGGCAACTGAGATTCAGCATTCCTAATATAAGCTTAGTATTCATAATATAAATTTAATATTTGTAATTCAAATTTAGTATTTGTAAGGTAAATTTAGATTTGTACTCTAAATTTTGCATTTATAATGTAAATTAGTATTCGCAATTGAAATTTACTATTTGTACTCTAATTTCAATATTCGTAAATTGGTAATTTAATTTAATCATTATCTGAAATCTAGCATTCGTAATATACATCTATAATTTGTAATTCAAATTCAGTATTTGCAATTCAGATTTGGTATTCGTAACTTAGATACAGTATATTCAGTATATGTGATTTAAGTTAGTATCCGCAATTGGAATTTAGTATTTGTAGTTTAGATTTAGCATTTGTCATTAAAATCGAGTACAGTAACCCTAATCTAAACTTTTGGGAAACCTTTCAACACTTTTCATTTTTTCAATTCTACAACTACTTAGTACTGACTGGACAATTAAAAATTTCGGGACACTCCAAAACTTTTAATCTTGAGGCATTTATTTTTCGAATTTCCCAAGCCTCAGGATCTCAGAATTCAAATTGCTTAAAGGGCTAGTTTGTTACTGTAATTACGAATGCTCGATAAAGATGAAAAACGGGAAGCCTGCAAGACTCTGCTTTTCACTATCTTCCGTCCCAAATCACCCGATAGAAGAGCAATCTGTAGACAAGGAAAATTCAACTTTCTATCGAAAATGCCTAGAAAAAGGAACAGCAATGGCAGAAGAAGTAGGAAGAAGAGTGTGGAAGGAGACAACAGAGGGACAACTAGGAGGCAAAGAGACTCCTTCATTGGGAATCCTGTATCCCAAAGCCTGAATAAAAAATAACAATGAAGAGGTTGCTAAGGAACCAAGTGGGAAACAACAAGGTACACTTCCAATTGCGCAGGATCTGCCATTCATGTGCTTATGGTTCTTTTGATTTTGCTTTTTCTTCAGCTAGTTTTCCTTATAAGATAGTATTATACGATGTTTCCAAGTTGATGCAAATCATTTACCTTGACTTTTCTGAATGACTTCATTTTGGTTGGGGTTCAGCATTCACTCATTTTCCGTATGGGTTGCAACCTAAGGCACGTTATTCAGACTTTCCGTTGATTTATGTTGATTTTCTTTCATGTTGGATTAGATTCTCACTTTACTAAGTCTATGTCGTGATTGTGCATTGAGTGTAGTGACATAATTGATTTATCATCATTCCTTGAAACTATTTTATTCACTGAAGTTAGGTGAAAGTCCAATGACAAACGCAAACAGAAATACTCTTTCCTCCCAAACTACGTGGAAGAGAAATGGCCAAGGGGAGAAGAGTGAGGGGACACCATGGAAACAAAAAGGGAGGCCAGCATAATCCTTCCTCCCTGACCATGTGAGAGAAACACACCCAAGGACATAAAAGTGGGGAGACAAGATCGGGAGATAAGTACATGAGCAAATGGGAAACAAAGAGAATCCAATGTCTTCATCATGCAGGTAAGGAGAGGGACGAAATGGGGAAACTAAGGGAGAGACAAGTGGACGACAAAAAGAGTAAAAAAGTACAGAAACAGAGGGTAGGCAATTGCACAAACAGACTGGATACAAAGGATAATTCTGCCACCTGAAGCGCCCAGAGAGAGGGAAAAACAAGAGAGGAAGAGAAACAGAGCGAGAGAGAGATAGTCAGATAGAATGAGGGAGACAGGTTGGAGGCAGCAAGGGAAAAAAGTAGGCGGATAGCTGGGACATGAGAATGCTGCGCCCCAAAGCGCCAAGAAAGAAGCAACAGCGAGAAAAAAAAGGAAACAAGTTGGAGATGACAAGCCAAGAGACCGC
>VSDK01025784.1:472-22890 GCA_009767595.1 Symbiodinium kawagutii | reverse complement strand
TCGTCGTCGTCGTCGTCGTCGTCGTCGTCGTCGCTGGGACCGGTCAGTTAGATCAGAAAGAACGCTACTGCTGCCTGGGGCCTCTCGGCTTCTATTTCTCGATTCTTGTTGCGACAAACAGCTGGGTGGGCTCATGATATTGTTGTGGGTTGAGCAGATGGGCCTTTTGTCGGCAGTTTTCTTAGGTACAGATCATGCTTGTTGGGTGGTTTGGGAGTATCCAGTTTCCGGGTATACCACTGATGTACCAGCATTGAGACTATCGCCTCATAGACTCATAGCCGTGTCTAAAATAATCACTATCTTTCATGGTCAATGGCCAAGTTTTCTTTGACAACCTGGCCTTCAATGGTTATCATCTCAATGAATATATCAGGCTGGAATAGACCAGCTATTGGGCTGCGCCCCCTGAAGCTTGTGAATTAGATGCTGTTGACTCACCAGCACAACGTGATGGAGAAGATTGGCTACCACTCTCTGGAATTCTACATAGCAATGGAATGGAATCTGGAAGCCCGGCTAGCTGATTTTGGATAGAGGTGATGCGTAGCCGGTTGTCATGCCGAATGGCCGCACCATAGCTAGTTGGAAGTGTCGGTATCAAAACTATCAGTACGAAACAAACCCAGCGACTCAATTGAATCAATTGACTCGTTCACACCTTGTGCTTCCCCAACAATGGTGAGGGAAGACATCGCTGGGAACCTGGCCAAGTTTAGCCGCTGGAAAATGCGGTTTTGGATTTGGTGGTTGCCGGAAACAACCAGGTAGAACTGCTATCAGCCAATCAACCAGCTCACAGCTCCACTACCTGCAGTCCTCAACTTGACACTGCAGGGGTTTGGGTTCCTGTCCGTTGGGATGTACCCCTTCAGCGCGTACCTCTTCTGTGCCAGGATTCCACGAGTGTGTACTTGGTGCCTTGGCAAATCTGGAATCCAAAGCATTGGATTTCCAAAATAACACAAGAATCCACAGGCAAAAGTTATATTTCTCTCTCTCTCTCTGTCTAAAGGTCTGTCTATATCTAAAATGTCATATATTCGCAGTATAGTTTAAAACACATGATCAAGAAAGACGCATTAAATCAAAATTACTTCGTGCCAGCTTTGCGCAAAAATGCCACACCGCTGTGGCACGAAGCACACTTCCAAGTCAAAGTTATAAAAACATGTGGAGCTTGGATGAGCTTGGAGGACTTGTGGAAGTTAAGCCCAGAAAAGTACATGCAGGTGTGGCGCAAAGCAAATCTGGAAGCCAAAATCGTAGGAAAACTTGACCACACCCCAAAGGGATTGTATGTAAGATTCGAAAAGTGCAGGCAGTTGTGGTGCGAAGCACATTTGCGTCAAAATTGTCCAAGACCGAGGGAGTTGAAACATTTTTGCTGTTCCAATAAATAAAGGTAAAGATCAACAGAGTTAGATAGAGATAGAGATAATTAGACAGACAGATAGATATAGAGATAGAGCGAGATAAATAGAGTGATGGATCATCCTCAAATAAAGTAATTAATAAACATTGGGACGTCAAAAGTATTTGAAGTCAAATCAATTAAATCAATTAAATAATTCAATCAATTTGTTTGGTAGGTCCTTTGAAATCTTGTCAATACAAGCAACAACAATGCACCCAAAGGTCCATGGATCACAAATGAATCATAAATGCACATATGTCTATACAAACATGAGATGTGTATATTTCGAAGTACCTTTCAACTTTCAAGCAGGTGATAGCTGTCATCATGTTTTTCACTGCAATTTTCACTTCCGAGGTGATGGACATGTGTCGTGGAGGCAATCTCAACAACCTGGCCCGAGCAGGGAGCCGGAAGCCGAGGAGTACCAGTGACCAGGGCTACTTAGCCATGGTGGTACCCCCGAATGGTTGGAATGACTCAGTGGTTTATCCAGGATCTAGTGGTGAGTTGTCACGGTGGGTTTCCCTAATGACTTTGATGGATCTTGACACGCGCTGCTCGTGGAAATGGAGCGTCCATGGATGATGGAACACTGAGAGGAAACCTGTGGAAGAACTTGTCATAAAGTCATTCTCAAATCAAGTCAAAAAAATGATCTTGTTTTTCCAAGCCAGTAAGGTACGGCCACTGAACACTCCACCAGTTTTTGTTGGCAGCAAAGAAAAGAGTTGGTGCGTGAATGGTGTGACGGGGTGTTTTCCACATGGGTATAAATAACAGTAAAGTATGATGTAGTAGTTGACTAGAATTGGGTGTAAATGGTGTATGAGACAATTGCACATTATGATGTATTCTACATGTGAATTGTACGTGTTGACGGGTATGGATGTGTATGGGGCATTCAGCTGAAAGAACAGCAGCGGAGATCTACAGATGTGAGCGGCAACGATGGGAACCAGATTGGTGCTTGGGGTCTGCCAAACGTGTACCGCGAACAACCACGGACAGTGTTTGGTAGGTCTACTAGCATCTACTACCCAGTTTATTGGAGAATATCTCAAGTCGTCCACATTACATCCATCCTATCATCATCCTGGAGTAGATGGAACATGCACTGGACCGCCCCCGAGGCTGGTAAATGTTTTAGAGCATTGGGGATTCATCTACTGCAGGATGGTTGTAAGCAGTATATATTAGTTGATTGTTGACCACTCTTAGTTAATTATCAACCACTATCAACCAGTATTCACCACTATTAGCCACTATCAACCACTATTAACCACTATCAACCACTATTAGCCACTATCAACCAGTATTAGCCACTAATAACCACTATTGACCACTACTAATCACCATCAGTTGTTTCTACATCAGTTTGTCCATGCTACACTTGAGCTTGGTAACAATGCTGCCAAACCTCGGGGCCCAGGTCGCATCTTCGGTGAAGCGCATGTGGCTGTGTTGGTCTACCAGATGGTACAAGTCCCTCGGCGCACACGGCGTAACTGCGGGTGCCCCTCAAGTCAATCGGGGTACCCCCAATGATCATCCAGTTTTAATCATGTAATCCGTAAATAATTATCCACTATGAATTATTTTCATCATTGAATCATGTAATCATGTGATATCATGAAATATAAAGTATCTATAGGAATACACCAACCATCTCCCAATGATCATCCAGTTTAGTAAGCGGTGATAGTAATAAACCAACCATTTCGGCGGTTTCCAATTTTGAGAAACGGTTTATTTCTGAATAACTGGCATGGGATGTGGATCATGTTTACACAATCGACATGCATCAAATGGATCAATCCTGCTTGATTGTGATTGGCTCAATTCTACAAATGGATCAACAAAGGGATCAACAAGTTATCAACAGTTTCCTTGTTGTCAATTGCTTTGTCCCTGCTTGGTCTCCGCATGACCAGTTTACTAGTGTCCCAGCCCACTGCTGAATCCAACTGAGCCTCATGTGGGTTCACAGGCTGGTTGACTGTTGACAGTGCGTGTCACGTTGCTGAAAAAGATGATTTCTGGGGTGGTTTGGGAATTGGGATACCACAACCCGAAGAAGATACCATTAAACTCTTGAAACCCATTGGTTTAGATATTGATACTTTGTATATAAACCAACGTGGTTTAGCAATTGGGATACCAACCGGTTCTAGTGATACTATTGTGGACAAGGCCACATTGCTCGACACCAGAACTGGGTAGTTTTGACCCGCCGAGGCCGTTTCGTACTTGCACCAGGTGGGATTTATGCATTGTGACATTTGTCCTGAGTTTGGTTCTCAGCCGGAGCGTTGGGTGAAAACGCAAATTTCTCGTGGGTCGCTTGAAGGAAAGTTTGTACCGGCTATCCAAAAGATTCTAAGGGCAGAGCGGGCAAAACCATCATTGACCATCATTTACCTTATTGTTGCGGTTGATACCCCTATGTAATACTCAACCCTTACTTGGCCATTGGTTACAGTAGTTGATCACCATCATCACCATCACCATCACCATCAGCATCATCATCATCATCATCATCATCATCATCATCACCATCATCACCATCATCACCATCATCACCATCATCACCATCATCACCATCATCATCATCATCATCATCATCATCATCATCATCATCATCATCATCATCACCACCATCATCATCATCATCATCATCAGCATCATCATCATCGTCATCGTCATCGTCATCGTCATCATCATCATCATCATCATCATCATCATCATCATCATCATCATCATCATCATCATCATCATCATCATCATCATCATCATCATCATCATCAATCAATCATCGTAGTATATAGCTAAGCATTAATCAACCAGTGGTTGGTCATCATCAGCATCATCACCCCCGTCCATCATTGGAATCCTGACATTGGCCAAGCCATGGATGGAATGACATGAATCGAATCGCCAGGCCGGCAACAGTTCGGCTTGGGAATGGGGCTTCCAAGCCGTTCCCAAGCTGTGAAAAATCCTGGTGAAGTGTTAGAATATGCGAGGTGGGTGTTTGTATAGGGCTTGTGGATTTGTTGAGATATCATCCTATATACATATTTAGATATATTACAAAGATGTGTTTGTAGAGTATGTTCGATGATGGGCCTAATGATGTATATACATATATATATATGTATACACACACACACACACGCACAAATACATGTACAAGACGTATGGACATGGCAACAACATCAGGATAGGAGTCAACACCAGATCTTGCATTCTGAACATGGCTGCGTTGCTTCCCCCAACAAAGGTGTTTAAAAGCAGTATTTACATGGTTTGTATTAAGCATCAATATGAACACAAATGAACCATTTTCCATTATTAGCCATTTTTAGTCTTGTAACCATTTTTTGCCTTAGTCATCGTCAATGAACCATTCCTATTATCCATAGTGATCAACCTTACTAAAAACCTTTCCCTGCTCTCCTTGTTTGTTTGTTAAGCATTGTCAACCATCCATCAAGGATTGATTATTATCTATGATGAGCGATCATTGGCCAGAATTGATCACTGAGTTCGCAGTTCTCCACTGCCAATGGACATTCTGAACCGCCATTAACCCATGGCCATTCTGGTAATGGGAAGTTTCACCAGCTGATCCATTACTACTGACTGAACCGTTCTCATGCCTTAGCCATGATAGTTTCGTCACATCAACCATTGTTAGAAGCCACCCCTGCCCATTTGGCTTTGGATCGAGCTCGAGCCCCTCCAAAGCCGTAGCCGGGTCCCACGTTTTCACCGAGGAATTGGCTTTTGGATCAACCTTTGGACGAGACCACGCAACCCACGGACTTGCCCCGCGGCGCACGTTGCACTTGTTGCAGTCCGGTTGGATCGGTGAATCGAAGGGCAGAGGTGAGCGGTGAACCACGGATTTGACGGTGGTTGGGTATCGATTCACTGTGATCAACTGTGGCTTAACTCTGGTTTCATTCACGTTGGTTTGACCTATAGCAAAGATTGAACCGATTTGATTGTGGATGATTGTGGATTAAACCACAAAGACTCGGATTTCAACTGGTTGATGGTGGTTGTTGATTTAATTCGTTTTGTTTTAATGGTTGTCATCAACAATGGTTGAACATTTTTATTGTTGATTGATTTCTGTTGATTAGCTGATTTCAACTATGGCCCCAGATTTTATATGGAAATTTTCCCCCTAATTCAAAACCAACAGCTGATTCGACCTCAGCTGATCTGGCGCTTGAGAGATGGAAAGCCGCCTGAAGTGGCACAACGACATGCACAGAAACCCCGAGATTTTCGCAGATCCCACAGCTGAACAGGTCAGACCCCACGCCGAGCTGAATTTGCTGTGTCACTCTGAGGTGTCTGAAGTTGATCGACTTCGGTCTGGGAACGCAGAGTGGTTGGCAGATTTGCAGCTGCTTAATGAGCAACAACACCAGTGATGTTTCCAGTGGAAACCGGTGATGATTCACCTGCAGTGGCTGTTTTCTTTTTTTTCTGCTGGGAAATTCATCACTTTTGATCGCCCCATAAGAAGCGATGAATTTCCCAGAGCAAAATCGTGATTAAAAGTGATGATTTTTGTGTTTAACGGTAGCCTTATCAACCCACAAGCCAAAGTCTTACTGATTCAAGGGCAGGTGTTGTTGAGGCCGTTGGCCACTAGCTTGGTAAGAAGTGGAGCGATGTTGATCCGCCGAATCATGGTCTGAATTTGTTAGTCATGCTTTTTTTGCTGGAATGACTACCTGTTGGTGTTTCTTGAAATGGGGGTAATCCCAAATCATCTAATACTCATCATTTTTGGTAATAGAGCATTTTCAGGGGTCAATTTTGAGAAACATCCGACTGTTGATGGGAAAGGTTTGGATTTCTCCAAGAAACCGTTTTCATGAATTCTTTGTTTCTAAAAACTACATCTGTCACTCTGTCACTGGATATTTGTTTACATTTGTCACTAGCAGTTTTACACATGGGCCGTGGTTCTCAAACTAGGGGACCCCCAAAAAATGGTTGGTTCATGTCTATACATGCTCAATAAATCTTAATAAACTGGATGATAAATGGTGGTATCCCTATGACTTGAGAAACACCCATACGATCATCCGCCCTGTCCCTGTCATCCTATGGTCATTGACAGAGCGGATGATTCACCGAGGAGGCCCAGAGAGCGAACCCACTGCCCCAGCCATGCCCAGCAGTCCCCAACTGTGATGAGCCCTGGCGTACTTCGCAGGTTGATGGCTACGATGGGTGAATTCGCCCATCTATATCCATCCATTACCAATACTACGTGGGTGTATGCATGGTTCATAGATTGTTGAGAATGTCCTGAATTCCATGGTTAATACACCGCATTCAAACTGGTTTACAAGCCAGTCTCTGTATCTATCTCTATGTATATAATACACTCCTCTATCTCTATAGTGGTCAACAATGGTATATAATCCCTTGAAATCCCGAATAATGGCTCATGGTCGCATGACAATGCTGAATCAATGGTTCATAGAACGTTAAGCGATGCTCGGTAGATGCTAATAACATTCTAAAACCATCATCTAACCACCATCTATCAATCATCTATATAACCATAATCTAACCACCATCTATCCACCATCTAACCATCATCTAACCACCATCTATCCATCATAAATCATCATTTTATCTAATCCAGGTTCAATCAACCAAGTCAACCCTCGCAGCCCCTCGTGCAGAAAATCCTCACAGCATCAGGTCTGGCACAGAAGTTCGGTCGGGAGCAGCCGCGGAAACCCACGCGGTACAGCTATCCCAACGCCCCAGGCGTGGCGTGCGTGCACTCTGGGTGATCGTCAGTGATCAAGAGATTTCTGATTCAAAACATCGATGTTCCGATCAACAGCAGTCGTCCCGATTTGGGGCCCGACTAAGGACAGGTCTTTTTCATTGATCATGGGTCTCTTTGTGGTCACCGGTTGGTCAGAACACCGCAGAAAGGCGTTCGGAACATAACGTGCCATATGGCCCGGTTCGTGTCTCCAATTTTGGGCACCCGAAACAAGTACCAGGATTGGTAAAGGTTTGCTGCTGCTGAGCGGGTGCATTGCACGGGCTCGCGCTCTACAACCTCGTTGTTGATTGGTAAAGGTTTGCTGTGTTGGGCACCTATGTGATTGATATTGCATCCAAACCTCCTTGTACCTCTTGCATCCTGCTGGAACCTCCTTTCATTCCTCTCCACATGAAGCATAAATAACATCAATCATACATTATCAATCATAATCATAATGAATCACAAACAACATAAATAGCATCAATGACATAACTAATCCGCATCAACTGCATCAACTTCCACATGAACCAAGCATCCTCGTCACTACTTCGCCTTTCAGGCCTGGCCGCGGCAGAGCGGCGGATCTCGCGAGTGTCCAACACTTCCAGCACCCAGACGTCACGGAGTGGGCGAAGCATCTCGCAAGCAGCGCACCAGTGCGAAGCAGGGGTGAAGCTTCTATGCTTAGTGATGGTTGATGATGAGTCACGGCGGTTGAGGATGGCAGAGAATGCTTAAGGTGGTTGATGATGGTTGATGATTGATGATTAAAATGTTGATGGAAATGATGGTTGATGAATGATGAAATGACGGTACATGATTATGACTAGATGATGGTTGTTGGATGGGTTGATGGACAAGCGGTCAGGTGACGATTAATTCGTGATGAGTGCTTGGGTGATGGTGGATGGTTGGAGGATGGTTGACGGATGGTTGGATGATGGTTCAATGGGGGTAATTATATAGATGATGGTTAATGGGTGGTTACGGTGGTCATTTTGGAAATGATTGAAGTTCTCTTTGTGGGTTTGGAGGCACCGAATTGGCAACTCAAAGAATCAATTCAGGTTTCACCAGTATGTATTGCTAGCATTCATGATGTCCTGGCCTTTGGGCGCATGAAATCAGCTGCACAAAGAATCCCTTCCCACGGAGCTTAACCCCCCATTCCCCGGCAAAATGTAAAGATTTCCATAAATCTCCTTTCATGCTAAGGTGGTTCGTGGGTTGGGAGACTTTGTGCTGGAAGAGAGGATTGATGATTAAACGTTCAAGAGCAAGTCATGCTTTGCCTAGCAAAACTCGAGATAGATAGTGCAGCAGGTGTGTCAGTACGAGCTTGCTTCCCGGACAAGGTTGTGCAAGCATGAAGCGGTACTTGGGATAGGTAGTGGTAGTCCCGCTCAAGCAAAATACACTGTTTTGCTTCCGCACAAGATTTTTTGACATTGACGTGGCTTGGGTTGTACTTCAATATCAGCGAGTCGCCACTATGTCTTGCCTTGTCAAAAAAGTAATTAAGCAGGGAGCAGGCAGAGAAATCAAAGACAACCAACGACCTGTATTCGTTGTGCTCATCTCAACCTGTTGGCTTCTCTGCAATCAAAACATCTGCTTGCTGGTTTTAAACATCTCTTATTCTCCATTAACAAATGGTTGGCTGACAGATATTTTTCATGACCGGGGAGGTTCAACCACCAACCAGGCACGGTTCACCAGGACGGTCGCTGGCCGCCTCCGAGGTCGCAAAAGCAGCAAGGACGACTTTCGAAAGCAGAAACCACTGACCTCTTCGAAGCTGTTCTGCCAGGCGGCAGACCCATCATTACCATGGCCCCCATGGCCGAAGCTAAGTGCGTTGAGGCAATTTCTATGGTAGAGATGTGGCAGACCGGTGCTGAGCCGTGTGGATTCCTCTCCGAATATTGAGTTGATTCTTAGCCAGCTCCATGGTTGTGGGGTAATCCACATCCAGAGATTTCACCACTTGCCATCTTAAACAATATCTGTTCCTGTCCTCCGCAAAAAACCGTGGAAGTTTCCGGATGGTGGGAGGTACGGGTAGGGAAACCCTGTGATGCGACCGAAGTCGCAGGCGCCAGAACAACTGGAACCCAAGCTCGAGTCAAGTGCAGCCGCTGATGTTTGGGCCATTGGCTACTTGGCACAGCTGGTTGGTGAAGCTTGGGGAAGGTTGGTTGGCTAAGGTTGGCAAACGTTGGCCCAAAACGCGGATGAGTACCAGCCTTGACCATCAACCGTTCTCCATGATTAGCCATTGAGACTGGTTAACTGGTTAACCAATGTCAACTGTTGTAAAGGTTGGCTACGGGACAGATGGTGGACTCTCCACTTGACCAGTTGGAGTGAAGCTGACAGAATAGGATAGGCTTCATGCTGGCAGACGCATCCAGAAAGCAGCAGTGTAGGTCAGGATGCACTGCTTTGATTTGCATCCCAACTATTGGTGGCTTTCACCATGTTTTTAGGGGTATGAATGGTTTTAACTTCCTTATCTACCGCCTTATAGGCTTCTTTTACCATGCTCGACCCCCAAATCATCCTTTGTTAACCATTTATAGTAACCAAACTTTTTTGGGCTTCCCCGATGGCTTCAGAAACCATCCCCCAAAACCAACCCCAACTGCCACGTCCAATGCAGGGTGCCCCTCTTCAGCTCCACGCGCTCCAAGGCGTTCTTGCATACTTTCTCCTACTGGGCACCTCCCCGTTCGAACCCTCCAAAGGCACGTCTCAGGGCACAGCCAATTGGGGACGCTCAGCGATGCTGTCCTTTCCAGGGAGAACAGCAGCTGCCAGTTGGTTTTGTTTTTTTTTTTTCATTTTCCTCCTGTCTCTACTGAGCTTAGTGCTGATTGACCTGCACCATCTGAGAGCGGCTGCGGGTGATCACTTTGTTTGGCCAAAGGCTTGGATCCTTCCAGCGGAGATCCTAGTGGTTGGAAGGTATAGATCATTAAGTCAGTTTGTCAATATTTTCCGCTTTCCGTCAAGGATGCTGCGGTTTGATAGTGCAAGCCTGTTAATTTGAGATCCATGTTACAAACAATATCCCTCTATACGTGAGGGTGAATAACGAATTACTGGGGAAAAACTAGCGGTTGTTGATGAATATGGATCTACCATTATTGATGGTCAGCGGCCCCAAGTCACTAGATGCTCCAGTTTTCAATGCGACACGCCGTTCAACCGACGTTTCTATACCCTTCCTTGACACCCTGGCTGGGTGCCACACAGCCCTTCCAAGCTGTCGGGCACTAGGATGTGCATCTGGGACCTCTAACCGCGGTTATACAGCGCAACTAACCTTGGTGGCATCCGAGCTCACCACTATGCAACATGATGAACCATGATTATCAACCAGTATTAACAGCACCATTATATATAATCAAACATTGTTAATGACTGTGATTTCCCAATGGCTATATCCATGCCTAGCTCATAGTCATTTTCCCCTTGTAGGTACACTGATCATGGTTGTAAGCTATCTGTGCTTGGTTAGTTATATCCCACTTAGTTCCAGGACACTTGAGCCACACCCAATCGCCATCGCCAGGAGTAACGAACCCGTCCAACAATTTGGCCTTCAAAAATGCTCGCGACTGGCCGTGCAAGCGCCGAATGGTTGGTGGTCAAGCAAAAGAAATACCGTGGTAGGATGATCAACATTTTTTGGATTAAATCGTTTATGATTTGATAATCTGTTTAGAATGGGTACAACCAACCTGTCGTGGGTATGACCAACCAATAGTATGTGGAATGGGTCCCATTGGGTACATCCAACCATAACCGGTCAAAATGAATCTAAATGAGGTAAGGCAGCGTAATGTAATATAGTGAGATGCAATGTAATGTACTGTGATGCACTGTAATGTACTGTAATGTAAGGCAATGCAATCAATGTATGCACGAGTCAGTAGATGGTTGTGTCGTATTAGTTTACGCGACAATCTAAGGAACATACATCTTTTCTGGGATAATGAACCCGCCAGTCTTTTGCCGATGATTGGGATGAAACCACTGGATTCACTGGATGACCAGTGGAGAACAGCCTTGATGATGGATTGAGATCCAAAGGTCGTGCGTCGTCCTACAGGGCAAGTGCTGTTGCCATGGCAACGTTCGCGTCGTCATTGTCTTCGCCGTCTTAGCTGTCGTCATCGTTTGCGTTCCTGCTCCTTCACCTGTTGCTACAGCTAAGAGGGTTGTTGTCAATGTTGAAAGGCAAAGCAATCACCCTCGATTACCGCATTGAGAACTTTCGGTAGCCATCGAATTGGCGCACAATGGAAGAATATTGAAGATTATCGCAGAATACTGAAGAATCTAAAGACACTATGCACACACATATGCATTGTTACATAGAATATTTGTATATATAATAAATGAAAATATATCTATGTATCTATACAGTTTATACGATACGTCTTGTGCAACCTGTGTCAAGCTGTGGGTGGACCGCTGCTGGCGACCAGGTTATGTGTTTATGCCCACGGAGGCCTGGTCGAATTGCTGCTGTCCGGGTGGGAGATGCTGAGCAGCAAACTGGGTGCCCTGTTTAAATGTCAATATACATGGCTCTATACGTAGATTGATTGTGAAGCATGCATCTACACATAGATCTTTTGTATATATATATATAATTATATATATATATTTATATTAACATACATGATTATGTAAAAATATATATATATATATATAAATAAACATATGTATATATATATACATATAATATCATACATATATGTTACATACATCATACAAATCATATCTTTGGGTCGCTGAGGGCACGGCAATTCATGAACCAAAGACACGAAGAGATTCCCGGGTCGTGGCAGGTGTGGAGACACATCTCTACGGAGGCGAAGAGTTTCATAGCGCTTTGCCTGGAAAAAGAGCAGGGGATCCCAGGAGCACGCAGCCGTGTCCCGGAGAACCCCCAGGGACCCCCATGGGGACCCCACATGTGGGTGCTGTTGAGGCGCTGGATTGACTTGAGAGCAGAAGTGGGCAACTGTTGATTTGAGCAGAATTGACGAGACATGATGAGACCATCCATACTCTCGGTTGGTTGAAACATCAAGATCTTTTTATCCCCCGATTCCGTGAGTTCCCTCCGAGACCTTGGTTTAGTCAAACAATGTCAACTTGAAATCTTGTTGATGGTGAAACAGCTGATATTGGGTGCGTTCCCAAGAAGTGCAGTGACTGCCAGCGAAGCATTCAACTCACTGATTGGTGCCCATCGAATCCCGTGGCATGCCATGCATGCAACTGCTGCTTCCGAGACCGGAGAAGCGTCCGGAAGCCAGCACCTTGTTGGGGACCACAGTGGCTTTGCGTTTTGGGATCTTGGTGGCGATGAAGGCATGGTATACAGGGGGTGGTTGTCCTCCAGGAATAAGGTGATCGGATGTTGTCATTTCCAGTCACATATTGGGCTTTATACATGTTTATACTAGGTTGGTAATTGGGATCTCCTATTATCAGAACCTTTCCATAGCATAATGGTTGGTTCAATTTGCATGCACAGTAGACACATTAGTTAAATAGAAATGGACTTGGTAGATCCAATAAGCCGCAGACAAATTGCAATGTTCAAGTAGCCGGCATTCACCATCACCAGTTTGGTGGTTTGCGAATACAGATCTCCTGTGGCAAACATTCATACTTAATTGATCACAATTGCTTTGCTCATCTCTACTTCATTCATGTTCATACTACTATTAATCATCATCAAACATCCCTACCCATCATTTCAGCATCATTGGCCCATATATTGACCCATCATATCCTTCATGATTGGTAGATCTGCCGGTGTCTCCAGCCAGACCAACCTTGCTCATCCCTCAAGGTTGTCAATGCCATGGATGCGCATGGCTCGTTCTGTGGCGGAGGGAACAAGTTTGGAAACCCAGTAGCTGCACGCTGTGGCTTCCCATTCTGATGGCCAGTGCTTGAGTGCCACAATCAGCGATCTTCAGTGATGATTCAACTACAGATGCTGTAAGTTGAAGCAGTTCTAGATTCTACTGAAACAGAACCAGTCAACAGTTGAAGAGGATACTTCTACATGAAATGAAGTCCTGAACAAAAACAATGCTGCGTTCTTTGTAGCAAGGGCTTGACATGAAACCGAAAATCCTGGATTCAGTTCAGCCATAGGACTGCGAGCATCACTGAAAACCATGCTACCTTCACCTTCAACCCGAAAAGAGGATCAATACGGATCAGTTATATTCAGGATAATCTGACAAATGCAAGTAAACCATTATCACCACTGACAATCTCATTAGATTCTGATCAGGTAATTAGAAGTATCACAATAGATATCATCTCCGCTAACAGAATCCCTTTTCTCATTGCAACCTTGACAATGTTCATGGTTCATGGAAATGCGACTGTTATTGGTTGATGCAAACTCATTTAATTTGGATAAGGCAATAGATGCTGTGAAGGAAGCTTTATCATACAGCTCCACTAGCTGTGACTCGTTAGTTAATCCTGTTTGCTCATGATGAACCTTTCTCAGTTTCCTTTTATGATATGGTGACCAACCCCCTCTCCCTCAGGTAATCCCCTGAACCTACTCTAATTGGTGGTGTTCCCCGTGATATAATTCTTTGGGATAGTTGATTGACTAGTATTTTGCGGATGGGTTCCAACCACCAACCAGTTTTGATCACTATGAACAAATGCAAGCTATATGTCTGGATAGCAATGAACTAGGGTGGTTAGCAACTGGTGGTTAGTAACCACGTTTAGCCACGAATTCACCATGGCTTAATCCAGGGACCAGCCGCCCACGCCCAGCTTTGCCTGTCACGGTCTTCCCGGAGAAAACCAACGACAAGGAAACGTTGCGCCCGACTCGGCGGTGGGTGCTGCGGTGGGATTCGACAGCGGAGTAGCGGCGAAGATTTGATACAAAACTATGGGATGATGATTGTTGAGGATTCATTTTTGATGGTTGTTTAGGATGGTGATGATTCAGGATGCATATCATGAATGATGTTGATAAATGATAGTGATACATTTTTACTAGTGATGAATCATGTTACTTTGGGTTCGATGGTGACTGTCTTTTGATTTTAACGCTTCATAGCGTCTATTAGTGCTTACTGCATTGGTTGATGATGGTTCACAACAATGATCGAATGGGACAGCAGTTGACAAAGGTCGAAGATGCTCCCCTCTCAACCATCATTCAGCATACTCCCTAGGATCAATATTCACCATTCTCAGCTAGTATCAAACACACAACATGAATCTCAATCCCTCAAAAAAAGGGCTATGAACATCTATCAGCCTTATATAATCATTGTTGATCACTATTAATTAGTCACTATGAATCTTCTATGAGTTGGCTATTGACCATGATGAAGAACCGTCATTGGTTGCGTTTCAAATCAACCAATCCCATCCAACCAATCCTACATAACCATGGATACGGCTCAACCAACCATCGGCTTCAACAGCTATGAACCAAAACCCATCCTACATACCTTCACCAAACCATGATCCGTTGAATTTCAATCAATTTAAATTTAACCAACCTATGGCTGCCAATCCTATCCTAACCAACCTGGTTGGATACTCCTTAATTAACCAACTATGGGGATACTCCTGGTTGGATACTCCTATCCTAACCAACCAACCTATGGTTGGATACTCCTTAACCAACCCTAGGGTTCGCCCGTGGATGGCCCGCGTGTATTGGTTGGCTGGCCGCCGGCCCTGCGTCCTTCCAGGACTCCCCACGCCGCGTCTCTGCGTGTTCCGTGCCGGACACGGCGTCCTCGGCCACGCCACGGTCCAGGCGAGGGAGGATTTTCTGGGGAGTTGAAATGATTTGTATGTGGCCATGGGTCATTATTAACCAACCAACTAATGGTTAATAATAGATGGGTAATAATAGGGGAAAACAACTAGCAACTATAGGGGATATACCAACTATATATGGTATGTTTGTTAGCTAATGATTAACCATGGTTCATAATAGGGGATGATAAGCAACAATAGTAGTGGGTATATCAACAACATGGCCATGGGTCAATATTAAGCAACCAACCAACCAACCAATGGTTAATGGTTATTAATAGGGGATAACAACCAACAATAGTAGGGGATGTACCAGCTATATATGGCTATGGGCCATGGGTCAATATTAAGCAACCAATTTCATGGGGGATAAGTTCACCACCAATAATGGGGAAAACAATGGTTAATGATAGGGGAACCAGGGGTACAGGGTTTTGACCCACAGCCATGTGGTTCAAATTTTTTGATGTTCAGATTTTCTTATGTGGATTTTGTGTTCAATGTTTTTCATGTTTTTTTTAAGGTTCAAATTTCAAGGGATTCATTGCTTCTTGATATTTTCATGGTGGTTTAGTTTTTTTTTTTTTTTCGAGTGATTTGTGTGAGGTTTATGCGGATTTTGTAGAGATTGAATGCGGATTTAAGAGAGAGTATTTGATAGTGATGAATGGTGGTTCATAGAGATAGATGGTAATCAAACATGGTGAAACTAGTGGTACGAACAAGGGTCCTCCAGCAATAGTCTATTGGTTCTTAGCAATGAATAGGATCTACATGAGGTCAATAGTCTTTGATGGTTAACAAATGACCAATGATGGTTGATGGGCGTCAAGATGGTTGATGATGGTTGATAAAGTTGACCATCGCGCAAATAGTGAGTTGTGGGATGTATGATAGTTTCATAATGGTTTATAATGGTGTCAATGAACGCCTTGTATGACAATTTAACAGTTTATAATGGTTAATGACAGGTGTTCAGTAAGGCATAGCAAGATCAAGCTTTGAATCATTGTTAACCAATTTAGAAACAGTATTAGTCATTATTCATGCTTATCTCCCAGTATACTCAAGCAACCCTAATCCTCCCAGAAGCTGACAGAGTGATACTCCCAGAAACGTCTAAGAGAAAACACATAGACCCTGTATCTTTGATAATGGGCTTCGTGAAGGAGGTATACAAAACCAATGGGGTGGTAGAATACAAAGGCCATCTGATGCTGGCCATTTCCAATATGCCTCTGTCTGGCATATCGACCTCTCCATAACGAAGCCAATAGGGTGGTATATATATATATAACCAATAAGTGATATTATATATTCATAAATAAATATATAAATATATATATATATACATATCTATATATAGATGTAATCAATAGGGTGGTATATATATATATATAATATCCAATAAGTGATACCTCTGGCCATTCTCCAAGAGCCATTTCCCTCCACTCCGACGACAGGATGAGCTACGATAGCGCCGCACCAGCGGCTGCGCAGCTGGCACAGACGGGTCTGCAGCAGTTCAACGAGTGACGCGGAAGCACGCGCGACGTATTTCGGGGAGGCCCTGGTGGTGGATCATGGTGGTATAGGTATAGCCCGATGAGATTAATTCTAAATGACATGATAAGCCTTATGCTGGTTAATGGTTGATAAGAGGGGATAATAGCCAGCCAAAATAGGGGATATACGAACTGTATGGTGGATTTTCAAAAATGGAGGACCCCTAAAGCGGTTGGTTTATATGGTGAATCAACAAGATGATTTGGGGGTCCCCGAGAAACCACCAAATAGCTGGTATACAGACAAATATAGGGATTTCTCAAGCCATAGGGGGACCCCAAACTTATGGTTGGTTGATTCATAAAGTTGATGAAGATAAAGGATGATCTGGGGGGTACCCCGAGTTTGAGAAACAGCCAGATGTTCAAAGTGCTTCGATGAATCATGAATGTTGAATTATTCGGAAGAGATGAAGCTCATCAACATATGGCTGTTTCTCAAAATAGGGGTACCCCCAAGTCATCCAATATTAGCCTCCATAGTAGCAAACCAACTATTTTTGGGGTTCCCTTATTTTGAGAAACCAGTATGAAGATTTTGTCATCAGAGATGTTCAACTCTGGTGAGTATAGTGATAGTCAGTTGATGCTAAATGATAACTGATCAGTGTTAGATAAATTAGATAAATATAATGATGCTTAATGTGATAGCAATAACTACATCACCAAATAATAGTAATGGTCAATGATGGTTTGTTGATGATAAATGATACTTCACTATGGTGATGGATTGGTTCACGATGAATGATGGGCACTCCTGGTCTTCAAACATATCCAGTCAACGCCATCCAAAGCCTTGGTTGAGTTGGGGGTTCATGTCAACCGTGGTCCTAAATAGCGGTTACTGCAATAAAGCTGCTCAAGAGGGAACGATAGCCACCAGGAACCGACAACCTTGTGGTTTCTTGTTGACTTTGGGGGACAGGGACTAACAATGAGCAGTGGTTCGTTGGTGCTTTTGCTTATCTATAGAACTAATTACCCGGTGCAAAGCTGGTCTTGTTTTCGTGACATGGCAGAATCCAGAATCCCTATTGAAAATTGAAATATTAGTTTTTGGACGCTGCCCAGGTGAAGTAACAATGCAAATATCAATAGCCAGGATGAACATATTGCCAGGTGATTGCTTATACCAGCTTGGTATGGCAAATTTCGGCTGTGTTTCAGTGACATGTCAGGTAATTGTTCAGAATTCATTGGTAACGACTCGCTGGTGATTGCTACTTGGTCGTTACCAGCATTGCTTCTAACGCCATCCAAAATAACCAACTTCATCAGGGAGCATACACCGATGAATCATGTTATCTGGTAGTGACCGGTGGCTGAGTGGTTGCTGTGGCTGTGAACCTAGCTGAGTGGCTGCTGAACGGAACCTCGTTGCGTTTGGAGGAATTCATGTGCACTTATTAACGTGGAATGGCTCCCCAGGACACTAAGGCAGACAGTTTTTGTTCAGGTAGGCTTGGAAGAATAAAGCAGAAGAGGTTTGAGATATTCTATTATTCTATTATAAAGCATGAATATTGGTTCAAGAAGTACAGTATCTTATTTGATTTGCCTATCGCGACGATAGGCATTGGTCAAGGGAAACAATGTTTCCGCGTTTGCGGTCCTGTGTCTGGATGCGTTTCAGTGTTTCTGCAATGGCTTCCACTGACACCCACCCACATCTCCCAGAAACGGTTGACGGGGAAATCTCCAACCCTCATATATAATTGCCTATAATTGATGTTTCCGGTAGATTTTCCCATCAAACAACCCAGTGAACATCGAGTCGCGCTGCCAGCGAATTCGCAGGTACCAGACCTTGTTGCAGGAAGTCACCCTGACGGTTGCACATGAGGTTTTGTGGGTCACCGGGGGAGTCCGGTGAGAGCGAACCACCGGTGGTTGCGGTTGCTGTGGCAGTTGAGTGGTTGGATTGGTTGGGTTGGTTGGGTTGGTTGGGTTGGTTGGGTTGGTTGGGTTGGTTGGGTTGGGTTCGGTTTGTTGGCAAGTTGGCTGATTGGTGTGTTGCTTGATTGAT
The DNA here is from genome assembly GCA_009767595.1 of Symbiodinium kawagutii. NCBI lineage: Eukaryota > Dinophyceae > Suessiales > Symbiodiniaceae > Symbiodinium > Symbiodinium kawagutii. The sequence goes on along the minus strand of VSDK01025784.1, from coordinate 4,219 downwards.
TGATGAACTATTTCATTTTTTAAACGTGTTGTTTTTGTTGTTGCTTGTCATGATTGTTGTGGTAGTGATTGTTCACAAAATAAAACTTGGTGAACATCTTTCAGTTATCTACATCTGCAATGTCACTTCTCTTGTTGACACATGCGGCTTGGATCATGATTGTTTTTTCATTGATTTTCTGGGTATTTGCAATTATACCAGAGTTTTGATTCCCGCCTATGTCAATGATGGGGACGCCAACATTCATGACTGATCATGATTGCGATGGTTGGCATGACTTGGATGAATGCAACAGTTATCATCACGATTGTCATGATGATGATGATGATGATGATGATGATGATGATGATGATGATGACGATGGTGATGATTGATGTCTTCCAAGGCCACCCCTTTGGCGTCTCCCTTGGGATACCCAGGGTACTGCCCTGGTGCAATGCTCCAGGTGCATCGGCAGAACATCGCGCACCTGAGAAGTTCTCTCGAAGATGCAGACTTCGATCGTGCCTGGGCAGCGCCCAGCGCCCCAACGGGACCCAGGACTTCACCACCGAACCCGAACGGCCCCAGCCCGCATTTTCTTTCTATGAATTGCAAGGCATGTTATGTCGAAATGCGGCCCGAATGTATACTTGAACAAGCATCTCGCTCTATAAACAAATCAATGACTGAATAAATGAACAAATATGTATACAATATATATATATATATGTATGTATAGATATACACGCACATATATCCGCGCACACAGAGATCTGCATCGATACGTGCCCTTCACAGGCTCCAGACTTGCACGGCCTCTCCCAGCAGGTGGTGGCTTTGTCCAATGGGCAGTGCTTATGTCCTGCATCAGGCAGTGTGAGACCTCGTGGGGGCTGTGGTGCCACTGCAAGCTCCGTGCATCCACTGGTCATGGACAGCTCCGGGAATGTATGCAATCTAACACAAGTATAATGCATATATATATATATATATGTAGATATAGAGTATTTATTTGAATACTTGTTTCTTTTAAACAGTATATACCATATATATTTATGCAATGGAATGTAGTGTAATGCAATGGAATGTAATGTAATGTAATGTTATGTTCTGTATGTATACGTACACCAGTATAATCCAGTATATATATATATAGGCTTGTCCCACCCCTTGGAACTATACTTGCTACGTCACGGGTGGGGTGGGGGGGCATGTTAACGTTCGTGTCTACTTGCTTCATGCTGTGGATGCTATGTCTACTTGCTTCATGCTGTGGATGCTGCGTCACGCATGGGGTGGGGTGGGGTGGGGGGGGGCATGTGAACGTTCGTGTCTACTTGCTTCATGATGTGGATGCTATGATGATGATGATGATGATGATGATGATGATGATGATGATGATGATGATGAATTCCGCGACAAAATTTCGTCACCAAATTTACACTTCTCACCATACCATTTCGGGTTTTCATCGTTGCAAAGGGTCGGACGAGGCTATATATATATACATATACATATGCGTTTGTCTTCCCACTGCACCAAGTATACAGACATACAAATATACACGCTCGCTCACACATGATATTGGTATATACATTTACATGTATGTCTTTTGTGGATATTTTATATATCATGTATCAGTATTGTATATATGAATATGTACATGTAAATGTGCATGTATCTATCTATATATGTACATATTGTCATTCCTTGCTAACCATAGTTCGCCGTCGTTTTCCAACTTGTCTTGGGAGAGACCTGTCTCAACAATCGTGGCTTGAGCCAACTTGGCAAACCCTGTGCTGTTGTATGTAGATATGTATATCTAACTGTGCATGTATATATAAATACATTTATACATACATGTACGATGGACCTTTAAGCGCTATTTGAACGCTGGCCTTTTCAAATAGAATTTCAAAAAATTCAAAAATTTCAAAAATTTCAAAAATTTTTGAAGCCCCCAGATCCTGGGACCTGGGAAATTCAAACATTTCAAACATTTCATTTTTTTTTTAAAGGAGAAAAAAATGAAATTTTTGAACTTTTTGAATTCCAGGATCTGGGGGCTTCAAAAATTTTTGAAATTTTTTGAAATTTTTGAAATTTTTGAATTCAAAAAATTCAAAAAATTCAATTTTTTTTTAAGGAGAAAAAAACAATTCAAAAATTTCAAAAATTTTTAAAGCCCCCAGATCCTGGGACCTGGGAAATTCAAAAATTTCAATTTTTTTTAAAGAAAAAAAATGAAATTTTTGAATTTTTTGAATTCCAGGATCTGGAGGCTTCAAAAATTTCAAAAATTTTCAAAATTTTTGTAAAGGAGAAAAAAACAGTGAAATTTTTTAAATTTTTGAATTCCAGGATCTGGAGGCTTCAAATGTTTTTGATTTTTTTGAAATTTTTGAATTCCCAGGATCTGGGGGCTTTAAATCTTTTCATTTTTTTTGATTTTTTTTAAATTTTCGCAATCCCCGAATATGGGGGTCTTTGTAAATTTAATAGTCATAATTTAAATTTAGACTGCATAATTTAGGTTTAGCATTTGTAACTGAAATTTAGTATTCTTAATTTAAGTTTTGGTAATTTTGATTTTTTTTTGGCGACTGAGATTTAGTATTCGTAATATAAGCTTAATATTTGTAATGTAAATTTAGTATTTGTAATTTAAATTTAGTATATATAGGGTAAATTTAGATTCGTACTTTAAATTCAGTATTTGTAATTTAGATGAATATTTGCAATTGAAATTTATTATTTATACTCTAATTTCAGTATTTATAAATTGGTAATTTGAATTAATTATCGGTATTTGAAATGTAGTGTTTATGATATGTATCTATAGTTTATATTTTAAATTTAGTATTTATAATTTAGATTTGGTATTTATAATTTAAATTTAGTATATGGAATTTAAATCATTATCCGTAATTGTAATTCAATATTTATATTTCAGATTGGGTATTTGTGATTAAAATTAAATGTAATATCTATAATTTGAACTTTTGGGAAATCCTTAAATATTTCTTGTTTTTTAATTTTTCAATTATTTGGTATTGGCTGGACAATTAAAAATTTGGGGACACTCCAAAACTTTTAATCTTAAGGCATTTATTTTTCGAATTTCCCAAGCCTCAGGATCTCAGAATTCAAATTGCTTAAAGGGCTAGTTTGTTAATTATGAATATTCGATAAAGATAAAAAACGGGAAGCCTGTAAGATTCTGCTTTTCACTATTTTCCGTCCCAAATCACCCGATAGAAGAATAATCTGTAGACAAGGAAAACTCCTTTCTATCGAAAATGCCTAGAAAAAGGAACAGCAATGGCAGAAGAAGTAGGAAGAAGAGTGTGGAAGGAAATAACAGAGGGACAACTAGGAGGCAAGGAGACTCCTTCATTAAGAATCCTGTATCCCAAAGCCTGAATAAAAAAGTAACAATGAAGAAACTACTAAGGAACCAAGTTAAGTGGGAAACAACAAGGTGTACTTCCAAATGCAAAGGATCTGCCATTCATTTGCCTATTGTTTTTTTGATGTTGCTTTTTTTTTTTTCGGCTAGTTTTCCTTATCAAGATAGCATTTTACGATATTTCTAAGTTGATGCAAGTTATTTACCTGGACTTTTCTGAATGATTTCATTTTGGTTGGGGTTCAACACTCACTTATTTTCAGAAGGGCGGCGTGAGACGGGTTCCGACCGGTGACCGGGCAACCGGGCAACCGGGCAACCGGGCAGGAACCCGGTCGACCGGCCGGCTGGCC
>VSDK01025782.1:877530-892033 GCA_009767595.1 Symbiodinium kawagutii | reverse complement strand
AAGAGGACGGTCGCATTATACCAAAAGGTCCCTGCCACATATATATGAATTTGTATATACATATATATCTAATAAACAAAAAAATAAATGTACATATTTCATCTATGTACATTTACAAATATGTAGTTGTTGAATAGTTGGGGTCTAGCAATGACCATACTGCAGGGAATATTTTAGTTCCTAATTCTACGGGGCGAATATTCTTTAAGTATTTTAGGGCGAGGTAAAATCAAAGGTACATCCACTTTTCTGAGCCTAAGCAGTTCCAATAGAATTTATTTAGGCAAAAACGATCTTGCCTAAGGTTTAGGAAGAAAAATCTGCATATTAAAGCTTGTGCTCCTGAGACGCGCTAATGGAGTTTAGGTCACCAAAAATGACTGTTGCTAAGTTTGCTAAGCAAAAGTGACCGTGCCTAAGACTAGGTCATCTGTCATCTGTAAGTATATTGCAAGCGGCCTATCTATCTATCTATCTATCTATCTATCTATCTTTTTTTTCTATCTATCTCTCTATCTAGCTATCTCTCTATGTATATAAATATGTAGACCCAAATGTTGTTCCTGCCACCGTTGCCTGTTTAGATGTCACCGTGGCCTAGTAAAACAGTTTTCTAAACTAGGTATATCCTTCCTAGGATCATTCTACCCTACAATCCTGAAAAACCTATTAAACCCCAATTGCACCATCCCAACGAACAGTTCGGCGCGTGGTCGACGGATGCCTCCCTTCTGACAAGCAAGACAAGCAAGGAAAAGGGGAAATAAAACAGTATGTGCATAATATGTATGCAGGTGGCCGCATGGGAACAATATGTTAACTATGTCCCATCCCCTCAATACAGTATAGTTCTATGAAAGATATGTTTTCACACAGGTGATTCTAAACATCAGCAATTACAGGACGGGTTTTTAGACCTGTTTCCTTGCAACTACCTTTCTCGGCTGCTACTAACTACCCGTGCCTAACAAAGACAGGCGGTGCCGGTTTCTACAAATATTTTATTGGTTTCTAACCAGGGTATGAAACTATTTTATTTCATTTATACAGGATGGACTATTAGCTGATCAACCGATGTACTATGATTTTTGTTTTGGGCATATCTAAATAAACAAATGAATATATTGATATATATATATGTATGTATGTATATATTTGAATGTTTCAATAAATGTATTTATATTCTCATTTATGCAAATATGTGTTTATAAATATGCCTTTTCCTTTCTTTATTTCATTAGTTGGCCAACAGCTACAAGAAACTATGACAAAATAAAACAAATCGAGCAATTCAAGGAAGACATGCCATGTAGGCCGTTACATTCCACGCCAAAAAAAAAACAAATGGAACTGCCGCATGCTAAGGAAAACCAGTACCAGCTTTTATTGATATTCCTGTACACCAATCAATGTGCGTTCCAACCCTCGCTGCAAGAATTTGCGTGACATGATTTAAAAGTAAAAACAGTAATCGGCTGAACGGTGACGGCTGAACGTTTCATAGCAATTCAAAACAAGGAAATAAATGCCTCAGTACAATATACACCAAAGTAAAATTTATATCCAGTACGAAAAACTGAATCCAATTTATTTAATTTTGACCTTAAATAATAGTTACCTCATATCAGAACAACATTTTTAGTAGTAGTTAGGGAAGGGGGCTGGGCATAATCTTACCTAGTACAAAGGAATATTTTCTATTATGAATAAAGTAAAGACATCCAACGCAAATACTTTTTGGTCATATCAAAATCTCAATGTGTATATATATATATACTCATACGTATTTATATATATATATGTATGTATTTACTTAAAAACTGAATATATGTTTGTTTAAAGGTGCAGTATGAAGATACATGTAAATACTTCGAATAAGAACCCCCTCCACATATCCACTCATTCAATCAATGTATTTTGTGATCCCCTATTCATCCCTATATCGGATGCATGGAAGTATCCGAATATACCAAATACCCGTTACATGTTTGAAATATATGTTTAAAGTAGGGATAAAACAGTTCCCACTTACATTAGGAAAAGAGCTAGAAAACCGCGAACCGTATAATCCCAATTATTCCCTGCCACGGGGGACCCCCTATTCATCAACCAGGGGTTGAGCTTCGTCATTCAGGCTTGGCATTGCTCAATTTTTCGAAAGGACTTCACCAACCGTTTGGGTCATGAAATTCTTTGCCTCATATGGCTATGGGTCAATATTAATTAACCAACCCACTCATGGGGGACAATCATCAACAAAAACAGGGAAACCAATGGTTGATGATAGGGGAACCAGGGGTGTGGGGTTTTGACCCGCAGGCATCTGTTTCTTGTCATACTCTGACAGTTGTTAAGTGACTGTGACATGAACGACTCTTATTTCTACCGAATCAATTTGCACCTCAGCCTGGGTTCAGATGATTGGATGAACCACCCCATTAAGTCATAGATGAACCTTTCAAAGCTATCCGCACATTTGGCACCGCTCCCAGACTGTCGGGACCTTTCAGGGGGCATCAGCTGACCATCTGAAAGCTGGTTTCTGTTGGCATTTACAGGCTTTCATCCATCCATTCCCTCACAAACCTTTGCAGGTTGACCCTGTCTTATGATTCTGCAGCCATGCTGCGAGGCTTTCAGTGATCTTGCTGTTGCTGCGTCCTGAACTTGCTGCTAGCACCAGACTCTGCACCTTCCGTGAACATGTGCTGATGAAGGACATCCCGGGGGATCTGGTACAGCCTGAAAACCAAAATCAGAGGATTTTTACGGAAGGACACCTCCTTGCCAGGGGATGTTTTCTCGGTTCGACCCTGGTTTCCAAGTGTTTCTGCCAAGAGAATCTTCAAAGACTTGAGGATTTCATTTTGTTGTTTCATTGTAACACTCATGTGTTTCTCAGGAAAGTCTGGTTTTGGAATGCGAGAAAGTGAGAATGAAATAGATCCAGGCAGGATAAACCGTTGTGAAAGGCAACGAGTCTTCCGAGCGGGGTGTTTGTTTTTTTTTGCTTTGTGGTGCCACATTTTCACATCCCAATGGTCCAAGGGATGTGTTTTCGCATCAGCCAAGCAGGTCTTTGTGGTGTACTTCACTTTGATGAGCCTGCCTTACGCAGTCGTCATGCTGTGGACCTTGGTTCCCGGCTTGCTCTTTCTATGGGTGCTGATCCCTGGTATGATCATGTGTCTGAGCATCTCGCCCTACCTCTTGAGGCGCGCCGTTGGTTGGATTGGGTCGGATTGACGCCATGGCCCTGGGGGACACCACGAACACAACCAGATCCCTCAAAAACTCGGGCGAGTCTTGCCGCAGAGTCGCTGAAGTTTGCCGAAGATTGCGGCGGCTCCATCCCACCCTGAACATTGTCCTTGAACAGAGACCTTGTGTGGTCCCAAGTGGCGCGATTGTCGACAGATCTCCAGATAACTCTGGTAAGAGAAGCAGTTGGACAAAGTCACAGATCCCAATGGATCAGCTGGTTGTTGGAACCATCTTTTGTTATCAGCGTCGTCAATATCCCTCCAAATTCCTGATCAGGCAGCCTGCCATGGAACAGTTGTACGACTCAGAGGAGGCGGGATTCCGATGCAAGAAATGATTGTCATAAGCGAATCTGTATGCAGATGGGTCACAACCGAATTTCACCAAAATTCATTTGGGCGTTTCTCAAAATAGGGAACCTCAAAAATGGTTGGTCTATTACCATAAATGGTCAATAAAGGACTTTGCTGACTGTCTCGATCTTAAGCCACTATCAACCACCGCTAATGAATCGCTATATCAAGCAAGTATGAACCATTGTCACTTGTCAGCTGCCATTAGCCACCATTAACCACTATATCAACCATCAAGCCTTATTGACCACGATATTCATCAGTATTAACTCTTGCTGGTTGCAAACTGACCATGTTATACTGTCAACCAGGATTCAGTAGCCAATTGACCAGGGTAGCCCCAGAAGTTTACCATGTATATAGGTGTTTCTCAAAATAAGGCACTCCCCCCATCATCTAAGATCAAACATTTATCAACCATTTATAGTAACACCCCAGCCATTTTAGGGGTTCCATATGGCTTGAGAAACCACAACATGACATGTTTCCATTATTTACCCACCATGAACCACCATTAAGCAGCTGAATTTTCACCATAGTTTCACCAGCTGATTAATAACTATATAGCTTTTTGACCAGCCAGTCAGCCAGCTTACCCTGCACCAGCAGCGTATACTACATTCACCAGCTACCAGCAGCCTTGTTAACCCCCAGCTAATCACTCATGAACCATCATTCACCAGCACATACCGCCATGAACCCCATGCCAAAGGCCACTACGGTGAAATCCACCAGCCTAAGTTTATCATGGTTCAACAGCATAAGCCACCTCAATAACCACCATCAACCCACCTTATTGACCGCCAATAACCAGCATAAACCGCCACAAAGCACCAGCTTATCACCATGGCTTCCCCATGCCATGCCATCCTCCGGTCCGTTTCCCACGCAGGAATGGGATTGCGTCGAGGTGGATTTGCAGGGCACCACTCTGGAGCGGCCTTTGCGCTGGGCAGGCGGTAGGAGTTGGTGATGGTAGTTGAGAGGAGTTGGTGATGATTGGTGGTGACTATGAACTAAGTGGTGGTTTCTCAAAATAGGGGTACCCCTAGATCATCCAATATCAACCATTTACAGCAATAAACCAACCATTTTGTGGGCTCCCTATTTTGAGAAACCACCAAATCACCAATCACCAACTATTGGTTGATGATTGGACTTGATAGGAGTTGGTGGTGTCAGTTCGGCATGTTTTGCTTTTTGAATGAGAGTTTCTCAAAATAGGGGTCCTCCCAAATCATCAAGTGTAGTAATCCACCATCCAATATTTGGGGCTTTCCATTTTGGGAAAGTCCCATGTCTGTTTACATACATGTCAGTGATAGTTTCGATGTTTTGAATGGATAGGAATAAATGATAATAGGGATTATGACCAAGACTTTGTTGACACTCCACATGGAGAACATGCTGGCGTGGTACATGACGTATCCCATGTGGTGAATGGATGTGATATGATGTGAATGGTATGGATTATACATATATCATATATACATACACACATGCATGTATAATCCAACTTGGCCACAACCTAAGCAATGGTTGATGTAGCAACAACCCATAGAGATTCAAGCAAGAGTCCCACGGGGTAATCAACAACAGATCCTGTGGGTGTAGGCACATGCTGAAACTGAGCGTTTCCCTTCTAGATACGATCATTTCGGCATCCACCACCTAAAGTCGGAAGTCACCTATGCCAAACCGTCTCTTGTATCAAGGTGGGTTGATGGTAAAATCGACCAATCTTTGAAATCACTTGTCAATCAACATTTTTAGTTAGTCGACCAACTGGAAGTCCTGGTAAAAGTCCACCACTTCAAGGGGTTTCGAGTTGGTTGATTTTTCCATGAAAGACCTCCACTCGGTTGCCTCCTCCACACATTTGGCTGAATCGTGGCCGCCCTTGGAAACATAGGGAATCCTCAACAGGTTACGCCAATACCCGCAGGAAGACTCACCTGGCTGGAAACCAAAAATCACCAGTTTTCACAGGTTAACCTGGCTATGAATGGTGGATTTCCAGTTTCAGATTAGTTTACCAGCGGCTAAATCGTTTAATTTTCAAGCCATTGCAGGTTCAGGTTGTTCAATTTATCCAGAGTAGGTAGCAGCTGAAGAGTCAGCAGCTATGGAGGTGGCAGTGACGGATTGAGGAAGTAACGACCAGCTATATCAACTCGATGCTGTCTTGATGAAATTGTCCCAGTGATGGGTCACGACCGTCATGACGATGCTATCCCACTGGTGTGGATGCTACCGTTGCCAGGCTACCTATGGTGGATTCTACCGCTGCTGGATGTGAGTTGTCTCATCTCGCCATCGATTCTGATGACTTGGTGGGGCACTGTGCCTGGGAGTCAAGGGGTGGTGACCTCTATAAGGGGCTGGTACCGATGATGACGAGGAGGATGATGATGATGATGAGGAAGATGATGAAGAGGATGATGATGATGATGAGGAGGAGGAGGATGATGATGAAGAGGATGATGATGATGAGGAGGAGGATGATGATGAAGAGGATGATGATGATGATGATGATGATGAGGAAGATGATGAAGAGGATGATGATGATGAGGAGGATGATGATGATGATGATGATGATGATGAGGAGGAGGATGATGATGAAGAGGATGATGATGATGATGAGGAAGATGATGAAGAGGATGATGATGATGAGGAGGAGGAGGATGATGATGAAGAGGATGATGATGATGATGAGGAGGAAGATGATGAAGAGGATGATGATGATGATGAGGAGGAGGAGGAGGATGATGATGATGATGATGAGGAGGAGGATGATGATGATGATGAGGAAGATGATGAAGATGATGATGATGAGGAGGATGATGATGATGATGAGGAAGATGATGAAGAGGATGATGATGATGATGAGGAGGATGATGATGATGATGATGAGGAGGAGGATGATGATGATGATGATGATGATGAGGAAGATGATGAAGAGGATGATGATGATGATGATGATGATGATGAGGAAGATGATGAAGAGGATGATGATGATGATGAGGAGGAGGAGGAGGATGATGATGATGAGGAGGAGGAGGATGATGATGATGATGAGGAAGATGATGATGATGATGATGATGATGATGAGGAAGATGATGAAGAGGATGATGATGATGATGAGGATGATGATGATGATGATGATGATGAGGAGGAGGATGATGATGATGATGAGGAAGATGATGAAGAGGATGATGATGATGAGGAGGAGGAGGAGGATGATGATGATGATGATGATGAGGAAGATGATGAAGAGGATGATGATGATGATGAGGAGGAGGAGGATGATGATGATGATGATGAGGAAGATGATGAAGAGGATGATGATGATGATGATGATGATGAGGAGGATGATGATGATGATGATGATGATGATGAGGAAGATGATGAAGAGGATGATGATGATGATGAGGAGGAGGATGATGATGATGATGATGATGAGGAGGAGGATGATGATGATGATGAGGAAGATGATGAAGAGGATGATGATGATGATGAGGAGGAGGATGATGATGATGATGAGGAGGAGGAGGAGGATGATGATGATGATGAGGAAGATGATGAAGAGGATGATGATGATGATGAGGAGGAGGATGATGATGATGATGAGGAGGAGGAGGATGATGGTGGTGATCATGGCAATCCCAATAAGCCCCTATAAATCATAACAATCATCATGTGATCATCATGTCCATCATGATCATAATGATCATCATGGTCATCATGATCATCACGATCATCATGTTCGTCCTGATCATCATCATGATCACCATCGTAATAATTTTTAACATCATGATCATCATCATGATCATCATCGTAATTATCATCATGATCATCATCGTAATTATCATCATGATCATCATCATGATTATCGTCGTGATCATCATCATGATCATCATCGTGATTATCACCATGATCATCACCGTGATCATCATCATGATGTGACCATCGTGGGAGCAATGAAAAGCAACCGGTGGAAGCTGGAGGGCGCCAATTGCCCAGCTGCTGTCATTCATCATTAGCCACTATGAACTTTTTTCCACTGCCAACTACCACCAACTGATGTATTTGCCATCAGAGTTTCTCACCATTTCTGTTGGCAGTACCAACAGCGATGATTTTTGGGGGCCACCAGACGCCAGTGGACGGCAGTTCGCATGACTTTTGGCTGCTTTACTCAGCTAATTTTTTGTTGAAGTAACGCAATCTGGGTCTCCACCAAATGGTGTACCCCTGTCAGTCATCGATAGTTCATTCTTTGTTGAACATGTTCACCTGGGACCCCCAGATAAGTTGGGGTCTATATCAAAATAGCTCATGGCTATCTCAGCTATCAGCCAACTTTCCTGACTAGGGGGCACGGATTCCCTAAATGGCGATGGAAGTATGGCATCTACCGGTCCTTGATACGGCTATCTATCAATGGTGTAGCCACAAATATCTAGCGGGCCCAACATTGTCGTTCTTGGAAAGCAGTTGCATCACTCATGGGTAGCACACGCTCAAAAGCAGCATCTTCTGAGGACTCTGGTTACTGGATCTCTGGATTAACTGTTTTCGATCGTGGCGACCTCTTGGAATATTTCAGAGACCCTTGGTCCCTTGAAGTGGGCAGATGCTGAGATGATCCCACCATGGTCAAGCTACTTCTGTCGGGGCCCTGATCATCATGAGGCTCACATGCCACTATTTCCAAGACTGGTCTCAGGAGTCTCATGGACGTGTGGTAGAATGATCCCGAATCATATCATATTGCCAGGTACAGTCAATTGCTGCGTAGCCAGCGAAAACGGACAGCACATCCAAACGTGATCGGGAAAAAAACATTATTTTCAGATTCTACTTTGGCTTTGGGAGGTATAGATGAGCATCCCAACATGAACTATGACCAGTCATTGCTAGGAAAGAAACAAGCGGGTTTGACCTAGGTCTCCACAGATCCTAAGTTGTGTGGAATCTACCGGGAGAGGCACAGTTCACCCAACAGTTGGTACACGGCACGCTGTCATCCGCATAGGTTTACTGAGAGCCTCATGAGATCCAAGGATTCCCAAGTTTTGATCGAAACTCACCATTTATTAGTGGTAGAATTAAGGGTTTCTCATACCTTTCCACAATGCAAACTCTTGATCTTGGGATTTCCTCCCAAGGTGCACCGCAGAATTTGAAAGGGGTTCATGCGTGGCTTACTGGTTTCGGGAGGTTGCTTCTATGTCGTGGTTGTTGATGAACTCGTACCTGAGTTGACATCCTCCGAGGGTGGTTTTGCAGGGTCAATTGATGGTTCATCCTGGTTCAGAAGGTGGTATCACCCTCGTTATTTTTCATGGGACGCCCGCAGTTAGTGACCCTATACTTACAGGCAGGGTTTCGACCTGCAAAGGGGCTCAATGATACATTTGGAAGGGACCCATTTTTCGTAAATGACACAATATTCAGAACAAGTGTACATAAGTTTCCATGCTTATAGAGTCCTTTTTATCTACCTCCCTCTGTACATGGTACATTTGTATATATACACCTACATCTTTATAGATATACCTTTAGTAATACATATTTACATATGTACATATGCACATATTTGTCTGCAATTGCAAACTTCTTACGTCCACGTTGTGTCTTGTTACGCCTTAAGCCGGCGGGCCTTCAACCCTGTGGCAGTGCCTGAGGGACTCTGCAGCTTCTGGGGCCTCAGCTACCTTCAATGGCTCCTTTGATGAGCAAGCTTTAGCGGCGCGTCACCCACGAGGGATGATCAGTTGGACAATGGATGACTAGTCATGGATAGGGATTGAGTAGGGCACCCCTCCAAGAATGGATGGTTGATTAGTATAAACTGGATGATTTGGGGTTCCCAATGTTTAGAACCCCGGTATGAGTATATGAAATACATATACATGCATATACACATACGCACGCGCATATGCACGCTTTCTGTGTGTAAAGATGGAAGCAGTAGATCATGCTTGATCGCGGATGTGTCATCATTCACCCAGTGGATAAACATACGAGCATACGCATGCATACATTTGTTCTTTTCAGTTATTTAATAGGACACATTTGGCCAGCAATGGATGGCAAGTACCCCTGAATGGAATACAGGAAGTTGTTGTTGGTTCAGGAAGTTGATAACGAGTGATTGACATGGCTACTCTGTTGCTTGATTTTTTCATCAGCACTATCAATGAATCTGACACCTTGGTTCTTGCAATAGCCATACCAGTTGGGCTTCTTGTCGGTTCCTTGTGGGTACTGGAATTAACATTCCTCTATTTCGCGACCCTGGGCTTATTGTTGGTTGTTAGTCACCATCATCAACCGTATTTGACCTTGTTTTATCATGATGGACCATGATCCACTTCTCCTGACCATGAGCAAAGCATACTTTATCTCAAGTAAGCAAAAGTGTACCCATCATAGCTCTTAATTAACCGATTTTATCCATACATGCATGTTACAGGTATATCTATGGATATGTATACCTTTCTATATATATATATATGTAAATAAAAAAGAAATATATATTTACATATCTATACATATGAACTTATCTTTGCATAAACGCAGGTGCACACACACACACACACACACGTCGCCCTACCTAATGATGCCCATCATGGGGTATATAAAGTCAAAAAGGGTAACCCCACATTTGATGACAATCTTTAAAAGTAGGTTTGGATGCAGCGATTTTGGCCAAGTGGTAAACCACAACTTGTGGGTGAAGGCTTTTTTTTGGCGCATGCGCCACTTGACCACATGGTGCTCGCCGTTCACCACTGGTGGCTGATCAAGCGGGTCGGCTGCATCGTGGATTTCGCTGTGCCAAGTTTCAGCGGGGAAGTGTGGCGATCTGCCCCAGTGCAACAAAGATTGCAACGGGGCTGTGCAGGCGCTGTGGCAGCAGGTCTCGACAGCGTGTGGTAAAAGGGCAGCAGGTGGCTGGAAGCCTCAGAGCTTCATGTCAGTCATCGAAGTTGAGGTGTGCATGTTTCCACTCATGTGCAAGTTGTACATATATGCAAATATGCTCATAACTACAAGTACATACTACGCATACAATGTACGTATATGAATGTAGATATGTATGAATACCATTGTATACCTATATGTGCATTTCTGTGCAAAGGTGGCAACCTATCTGTGGTGGCTTGAGGCTGACCGCTTTCTGCACCTGGCACTTCATCGAACACTGTTATTGGAGGACTGCGGGGTCTGCGGTGGTCATGGGTGACTGGTGACAGGGTTGGGTAGCTCAAGGGTCAATAGGCTCGGCTCATCATTAGCCATCTAAATCTTTGGGAGGTGGCGGTTCTTCTCGATCGCATAAGCGTTCGTTAGCTCTTGGTGCTGATTGGAAATGTGCGAATCAAGCAGTCGTTTTCTGGTACTGCATGGCATGGAAGGTTCCCAGTGCATCAGGATCATCCCCAATATATAGATACTTGGCAGTACCCAGGTACCAAGATTACCAGGTTCGGAGGAGCAGTGACTAAGCCTCGCATACTCTGAAGGCATCTTTAAATCTCCGGTGATGGGTTTGCAAGAGCTAGGGTTCAGCGAGGCGGCTTAGCAGTTGGTTGCAGCGGCGATTCTTCAACTTGGCAAGTGGATAGCGAAGTCTCAACTCGTGGTACAGTCAATCTCAAAAGAAAATGGCTCTGATTTCGAAGTGCGATGGTTTTTGTTTGTTTGGTTGAAAGCCAATAGTTTAGGGGATTTGCAAAATGTTTTTTTGGCTAGATCCTTCTTCTTGTTTTATTTTAGGGGTCAATGGTGTGCAGGGTGGGGCCTCCAATGGTTGAAAGGTGGCTAACGGTTGCCAATTTAGAAGCTCGTTTCTATCTATCCTAGACTCGGAGTTCCCCTAGCCCTAGCTATGAACCAGCCAATTTCATTGAAATCATGCTCAACTCCCAACTGCCCTTGGCTAGGAAAAGCTCCAGCAACGAAGCAACGGCGCATGGCTCGGATTGGGAGGATTGGGGTTGGTGGGAGAATCGTCGATGAGATCAGATAAGCTATGAAAGATCATCGACTTCTCATAGGTTTCATGTGGGTATGTCCACAAATGATGAACCTTGAAAGCTGGTCGGTTACCCTATTAACACACCTCGTGGTTTCCTTCAAAGATTAGTAGTTCACTTTTATTTTTTGAATCTTAGGCTGAGTGCGCACTCAGTACTGACTGCGTGTTTCGTTTCTGGGGACACGGTATTGTACATCACCATTCTTGGGATACTTCATTCTTGGATATTCTTGGAAACGCTCATTTGCTTGCCATTGAACATGTGAGATCAAGCACCCTCAAGAGACTTCGGTTTGAGAGCAAGTTCATTCTACGCAGGACTCGCTTCACCAATGACGCCAATAGTACAAGTTGTGCAATTGCAAGGCTATGCGACATGAGGGGGGTCTGTATCCAAGGTGTTGCCTTGTGGTGGACTGGCAGCAGTTGCAATTCTTGAAACAGAAAACTGAGATGGAGCGCAGCTTGATCTGCTCACAAGGAACCGTCAGTATCCATGGTATGACTTACCCGATAGCGCAGCTGTTTGGTCCAAAGCACGATGATGCGGAGAAGTAGATAGCGATCACGGCTCTCGTGATCGATCGGCCCCGCTGTCATGCCCTCGGGGAGATTGAAAAAGTATATCAACGAGAAGCGATTTGGTTTCATCACCCCCGATGACGGTGCCTTGGCGACAGCGCCATGGTGTCATATCGAGCTGGGGAATTGGTCACCTTGAAGATGAGTGTGTTGAGTTGGCAGCCATCCATTGTTGGGCATCATTTCGAGCCGATGCCACTCACAGAATGGTAGAAGGGTAATTGGATTGTTCGTTGTTGCGATTCTGAACACCAAAAGTTGAATGATGGCAAGGCACAACGCCACAGATCACGTCTCAGTGGATGAATCCACTGTCAGGGCCAGCTAACAACACAGTACTTGACCGTTGCGCATGGTGAGTGGACTTGTTCGACAATATGGTCGTTGCTTGGTTCTGTGTCAGTTGTTAGTGGCCTGATCCACAGCCCGAATGATTTGTTTGAACCAGCAGCGCATAGCTAGTAAACAACTGTTCCATTGCTTGATTGTGTTCATTGGAGGCTTGACAGCCGGTATCCTGGGATCGTTTCGTTATTCACAAGGGGATTTATCACTGGCGGCGTTGATCGCTATTTTTTGCTCGCTTACGATCCTATCAATCGCAGATCAAAATCCATTGCTTGAGTGGATGGTACCATTATGATCATTAGTCAAAGCCCCATTGATTATAGGGGATATCATGGGAGTTTGATATTAATGAAAGGTTCCTGCAGATTGCAATCCGTTCAGTGCTATCCAACTCCTGAGCACAACAGCCGGTGAGCATACAGCTTGAGATATGGTTGAGAATGGTGAATTACTGAAGAGTGATGGTTGATCTCTGATTATTTGTGGATTTTGACTTACCATAAATAGTTCCATACACCTGCTGCTTTTCGGGGCAAAGTCTAGGGTTCATGATGCTTAATGGTTGATGATGCTGATTGATCATGCTTCATGATGAACTCCCTAGGCGTAGCCAGTCCTTATCCGCGATCAGAGGCGTGTGGTCAGGTCAGACCTTGTCATCCAGTGGATGCGGTTCACATCCAAACACCTTGGTACTTGGATGTGCAGCTGGGCTATGAACCCCGCAGCTAAGCATGACTTCATGTGACCAGTTAAGATCCCTGGGCATCACATGCAAGTAGTGGTAGTGAAGCATGGTGGATAACCAGCAATAAGGACCAGTAATGTTATCACAATTGCATATAGTTGTGTAAGAATGGTCAAACATAAGCAGTGATAGTAAAATGGTATAATAGTGGGCAATCAATGTGGAATAAAGGTATGATAACTCTACAATACACCTATTGAAGTTATTGGTATAGCAACGGTATATTGACATGATAATGGTTAATTACCTGTAATTATACCATGGATACTTGTTACTACTAATGGTTACCTGTGTCAATAATGATCGTAAATCAAGGAATGCCAATCCTTGGGATAACTCTCTATTTCAATGTCAGCGTCTCCTTAGGCTATTACCTTCCATTCGGACCTTCCTCACTTCTACCGCGTAGAGAAACACAGATATGGGCTGCGGATGGCTATGGGCTCTGAGGTCATCAATCGGGGAATCCAACTGGCTCATAGAGAGAATAACAATGGCGGTGAGGTCCCGTGCCTTATGGGTATCGTGTCCTTGCATGTCAACCTGGTTTGGACCTTTTCCCTGTCAAAAGGTGTACTTAAACAACACTTGGATGAGTAATGATCCTTCGGTTGCAGAGCCATGGCGTGATTTTTGGACAATTTTTCTGGTGATAACTCACCCATCACGAAGGAGTGATTTGAACATGAACTACAGAAGCTTGCATAACCATTCTTAGTAATCATCAGTAACCGCTATTAACCACAATAACAACCCTTATCAAAACCAGTCCATGGTCCCATGGTCGTCCCTCTGCAGAACGAGGTTCGCCGGATATCTTCGCACACAGCCAGCAATTCAATGGTTATGCTGATGGTCTTCGAGGTGGCGAGCGAGTCATGTTTGCCCCTCGGAGAAACTGATGGAGCGCTCAGCAGAGGCAGACCTAATGGGGAGGTGGGTCGCCGCAATCTTTCTTGACACACTCGTACGTTGTTCAGATTTTTAGTATCATCATCATCATCATCATCATCGTCATCATCATCATCATCATCATCATCGTCCTCATCATCATCCTCATCATCATCATCATCACCATCACCATCATCATCATCATCACCATCATCATCATCTTCATCATCATCGTCATCATCATCGTCATCATCATCGCCATCATCA
>VSDK01025782.1:854345-877486 GCA_009767595.1 Symbiodinium kawagutii | reverse complement strand
TCATCATCATCACCACCATCATCATCATCATCATCATCATCATCATCATCATCATCATCATCATCATCATCATCATCATCATCATCCTCACCGTCACCGTCACCGTCATCGTCATCGTCACCGTCATCGTCATCGTCATCGTCATCATCATCATCACCATCATCATCACCACCATCATCATCATCACCACCATCATCATCATCACCACCATCATCATCATCACCACCATCATCATCATCATCATCATCACCGTCATCATCATCATCATCGTCATCATCATCGTCATCATCATCATCATCATCATCATCATCATCATCGTCATGGCAACCATTATCATCATCATCGTCATGGTAACCATTATCATCATCATTATCATCATCATCATCATCATCATCACCATCATCATCATCATCATCATCATCATCATCATCATCATCATCATCATCATCGCATACCCTTGGTAGGTTTTGGGTGAAGAAGACAAGGTTTATATTCGATGAAACATTGGATGATGTTGCGACAAAACATGGGCACAATATTATCATCCCCTCAATCAGCGATCCCTTAAATGATTTGATGGTTTCTCAAAATAGAGGTGCCTGCAAATCATCCGATAGAAATCCTCTATAGGAACAAGGCATCCATAACTTTGCGGTCCCCTATGGCTTCAGAAACGGCAATTTGGCTTAGAACATTCGCTTCATTCAGGTGGGTGATCAACATGGATCTCCCATTCACTAACGGGCCGCAAAGAAGGATCAAAAAACAACTGATAACAATATCTTTTCCGACTGTCACTGGATGATCAGAAACTGTTTGGGGGTTTGAAACATTTTCTATTTTGCCTAGCAATTATCAACAAATGGTTGGTTGACTAATATTTTTCGGAGGGTTGAAACCACCACCCAGGTAACTCTAGCTGAGACGCTGATCATCACCAGCCAGTGACCATGATCAACCTTACAGAGCTGCCAGTAGAACCCCTGGAAGTTCAACCACGACGCATACCCGGTTGACCACCAAGCACTCTGCAGTTCCGGTGGTTGCGGAAGCTCACCCCATCGAGGTGAACGATGGAGTTTTCATGTGGCGAGCTGGGTCAAGCGGTTGACCAACCAATTTCATGTAATAACCAAGCAGATCATAGGGAAAACAAGGGCTAATGATAGGGGAACCAGGGGTACAGGGTGAACTGACCCACAACCACGTGAGTCATGACTTCAAGCGACCCAGGGAAGTTGATCATCATGAAACTTTTTCTGCATGAGGAATGTGGACTTGGACCTTTTCCATGTTGCTAAAGAGGCTTGACTCCTTGGTAGGTCGGTCTCGATCGATCCAGCCGCGTTTCAGGAGATTGATTGGGATGAAGCGAAGCAAAAGTACCGAGCGACGACCTGGACCTTGGATCCCTCCGCTGCGTCCTCCTTGAAGAGCGGGACGATCAAGACCTATTTCCCCGACAAGGCCAGGGATGGTCCGTGGTCGCAACATGGGGATGTTGCACGACACTGAGCCCTGCCAGGTAGCTTTTCGGCCAGTGAGGTGCTTCCTCCCATGACAATCCCCCATCATCAACCATTCTCAAACGTTATTGGCCATTGTAGTTGATTACTATCCTAGGTGATGAAGCATTCTCAATCATCATTTGATCAACTATGTTGTTATCAACCTTTATCAGTAGCCATGTTGACCTATTGGTGCACCCTGCTTGTTGATTCTTACTGATTGTGAGTGGTCATGAACCATCACCAGCCATCATTTCTCAATCATCATCACAGATTGTTGACCGTTGCCAGCGGTTTATGATCACGATGTTTAACCATTACAAACCATGACCATTCTCGACCATTGTTTATCATTACCTTTATTTACCATGATCAACCATCAATGTATAACCATTACAAACCCTCATTGACCACTATGTATCATCAACCACTATCATTCACCATGATAATTATCATTCTAATGATAGTTTATGTCATTGAATCAGAAACCACTATCATTCATTGCCATCCCAGATTCTGAGGCATTGATCATCATCCTTAGGACCTCCCGACATAGCAGCACTGATGGCGGCAGCCCCTTCCAGGGCTTCGGATTCATTGCCCCGGACGAGGGCGGAGATAACCTCTTTGCGCATTTCAGGCGAGTTGTGAAGGAGGGTGAAACTGACGGTGGACAAGTCCCAACTTGTTGAAACTGATGGTGAAACCCATGGTGAAAACCATGTTGAAACCCCTAATATTAACCATTAACCATTCACCAGCCATGTAACAATTGGTTAACTGCTCGCCCCAGCGGGCCATTTGGACTGCGCCTCAGGGAATTCCGCGGGGACAGTGCCGAGATGGTCAAGGACTGGTGCTCCGTTCGCCAGGTGAGCGCAATGGAAGGCTAAGCGGCTCGCCTGGGAGCCTTGCAGCGGTGGCAAGATATGAAGATCTCTTCGTAGTGCCAGTGGTCCATCTATGGTTGCTGGTTGGCTTAGAATGATATGGTCGTTGGTTGGCTCAACCATCGCTGGTTTTTGGCTTAGAATGATAGTTTATCTAATCTGATTAATCTGGTTGGTGGTTTTTGGCGCCAAAAACCACCAACCAGTACTATTTGAGTATTGACTATTCGCACCACTCCGAGTTTGACCTTTTTCACTTCTTCAGAGGTCTGCAAAATCGCAGAGAGGTTTCACATTTGTAGCATCAGGCGTCACATATACAACTACGTTTATTTCATTGGAGGCTGACTTGTGTGGATTATGATGACTATATTTATATAACCATTATAGGTACTACCGAACCACTTGTTCATACCAATGGTGGTTAACGTTGAGATTAGTTATATAACAACACTAACAGCATTAGCTACCGTCATTTGTCAACGAGTTGTAGCAGCCATTTTTATTATCATGGGGTTGGAACAGACAAAATTCAAAAGCGCTCTGGGGGTGGTCACAACTTTCTGGATAACTAGTATATCTGCAATGCCCCATTGGTGAACAGGTGCTACTAAACTATCCAGAAAGTTGTACTACACCAACTGAAGGTCATTTGCGAACAAACTTTTTCATTCAAGCAATATGAGGCAAACATCCACTTGTTTATTTTCATCTATCCAATAATCAGAAGTTAGTGGGAAGGTTAATCCGAACTTGGAGGGAGATCACCTGTCCCCTTGGGTCGTCGCCAGGAGGGAGATCGAGTGAAGTTTGATGCTGCTTGGGATGATCGGCGCGGGAAGATGAAGGCCAGTCATGGCTGGGGGCGATCTGCCAGGGGTAAAAGATCATTGCCTAATACCGGAGGCATTTAGGCCAGCGTTTAGTATTATTTTTTTTGATGGCATGGTTTTATACAGATATCAGATATTATAAGATGTTGATTTAAGCAGAACAAAATGATTTACCGATAAAAAAACAACAATGATGTTAGCCATATTGGTTAACAACACATGATTATATGATTTACCAGAACACTGATTTACCATGTTGTTTAGGAATAGTATCAACCAATAGTTGATATATGTTGATATGCCAACGTTTGGTTGATACCATTCTTATAACGAGGCACACCAGTGTTCAATTGTCCGGTATGAATGATGAACGATGGTGCATACCATTCTTGTAACACCTTTGGTGAAGTTGCCATGAACATGCATTGTGTATTCTAAGGCGGAGTATTCTCGTTTTTGCTTCTACTTGTGACCCCGCTGTAGGATCCTGGAATAACGAAGTCAGAATTATTGGTACTGTTGGTGTAACAAGACTGACGTTTATGATTGTACTGGTCAATTCATAGAGCTTCACGCAATGATAATCTTTTCCAACATCATATGGCTATGGGTCAATATTAAGCATCAATATTAAACAACAATAGTAGGAAAAACAATGGTAAATGGTGCGAACCAGGGGTACAGGGTTTTGACCCATAGCCATATGGCATAAGTGGGTCTTACTTCAAACGGTTCCGGAGAATGACCACTTACCGGCTACCGATGGCTGCTGGTTGATTGGTATACTGTAGAACCAAATACTCCATGTGGGGTGATCAGTTGCGTCAAGAGAGGGTTTGACCCCAGCAACTCCCATGGGCCCCTCGCCCTCCTCGCTGGTTTCGATTTTGTTTTGTTCAGCGGGGAAAGAGTGACGATTGAAAATGCACCCACTAAGGAACATAGTAAATATCAGAGTAAAAGCATCCTGAAGCCTGCTTCCACCAATACTTGTTGTTGATCTATCAGGAACTTCCAGTTGAGGTTGCACAGAAACCCTTCAACATGATATGCAGCTGCGACTGTGAATCGCTGGCTGCCCTGTGAAGTGATGAATTCTTTGCGACTCGACCGTCCACCTGTTGTCATCAACACAGGGTACCCCCCCATCGTCACCCAACACAGACATGGTTCGTAACCAGTCATTGGGATGATCGTCTGAGAAGCTTGGGGAAGCATGATGGTCAAGGAGAACACACCAACATTTTTCAAGATTCTGCTTGCTTTCACCGGCTTGTTTTTGGTTAGACCCACATCCTTAGCTCGCAGCAATCATGACGACAAGGATGATAATGATAGTAGCATGAATGGAAGTGAGAATCAGGGAATTCTATAACTATGATATTGGGCATGGGTACGCTGGGTGGGTATGTTCGGGGTGGTTTTAAACCATCAATCACTCCAGTACGCACATTCAGCGTGACAAACATGTAGAGGCTTCTCTCTTTGTCTCGTTTTTTGTGTTGCCAGGAATGTTTCTTTGTAGGCATCAGTTTCACGTGGCAGTCTTGCCTTCATGGTTCTAATAACATGTTGTAACCAATCTATGCCTCTAATTAGCCAACTAATAAAATCTACAATCATGGATACAGCCATGGTATATTGGTACAGCCTATAGCTGACGGACCTAAACCAACAAACTAATGTGGCTGTGAGTCAAAACCCTATGCCTTTGGTGCACCATCCTCAACCATTGTATTCCAGCTCTTATATGTGCTTGTGTATCATCCCCCATAAAATTGCTGATTAAGATTGATCCAAAGCCGTGTCTGTGATCCCCAACTGTACAATGGTATACCTGAATTATAAACTAAAACTGGGAGACCTACACAACCATTGCATAAATATCTATATCTCTATATATATACATACGTATATTTATATACATATGTCTGATTTCCAGAAAAATCGATGGTATTATGGCCAATTACTTAATCGATGAGTGTAGCCGCCTACTTGTGGGGATGGCCGAATGCTGCTGCCACAGGCTGCCCTTTGGCAGATAGACATGGATGGTGCCATGGGGATGCCCGGACAGGTGCGGAGGGGATCGATTGGTGGTCAAAGATCCATGTTAATAGTGATAGATCAGTAGATTGTTACTACTAGTAATTAGTGATAGTAGTAGATAAACAGGGGTACTAGCGATTATTAGTAGCAGTAGAAGATTATTACTATCGGTAATGATTAATTGACTGATCATAGTAGATGATAGTGGCAGATAATAGTGAAAGTAGTAGATAATATATAGTAATAGTAGATTGCTACTAATTACTGGCAATAAGCGATAGGAGTAGATAATACTAGTAGAAAACATGTAGTAGTACCATTCTTGTGGTGCATCTTGTATTTTCATAGTCTATGAGCTCTCATGGGACACCGTTCTCTTGGACATGCGAAGGGTTCATGGAGCGGTTTGGAATCCATTGAGCAAATACAACTCTGAACTAGCCATGGTGGAACCAATTGACGAGATTGGTTTGTTTTGGATTCTCATCCCGCAGTTCAACCACTATGAAGCATTATGATCAGCCATTCTCAACCATGATTTACGGCTAAAGAGCCAAGATTTTCCATCAAGTATCGCTCTCAGCGTTTCCCCAGGTAGTGGTTCATATCCGGATGATAGTCAAATGTCATCAAGTGATATCAACCAATGATTAATCAACCAAAGATCACACATGAACCACCCTCAACCGTGAACGGATATGTCAACCACTTTCAACCATGAACGGATATGAATCACCAAAAACCATCCTTAACCATCCAGAGTCACCATGGCTATCTATTCACCATCCACCTTTGTTGCTGGTTGCAAGTTTCGCCCCCAACCATGCAGCCGTCCACCAGTGCCGCCGGGAGGCTGGGATGAACTCGCAATACTCCGGTTGCTCGCCTGGAGGTTGGCCCTGCACGGTGGGCACGTTGTGGAGCATGGCGACACGCGTGGGGGGGAATGTGGCTGATGATGGGTTTAGTGATGATTCAGAGGCTATGGATGCGTGACATGGGTGAAAATGAAATCTTATCAATAGAGGATCATAAATGGTGAATAATGGCGAACATAGCGGAATAAACAATGGTACGTATGGCTTGGTGATGGAATTCATTGCATGTCAACTGCTTTCAGATTAGCCTTCCCGCTTTCAAGCGCGCCTAGAAAGCTCAGACATGAGTTTATCCATACTAGGTACCCACCTGGCATGCGAAGCTGTGATCTTTTTGCTGCGGATCAATGCTATTTACTGTAGTTCAAAACCCTGCAGCAACAGAAAAGGTCGCAAGTGTGAGGAAACTCGTCTTTTGTTGGGATGTTCTTCTGATGGTTTCTCAAAATAGGGATACTCCCAAATCATCTACTTGATGACTTTTTACAGTATAGCAATGAACCAACCAACCATAACTTTGGGCTTCCTATTTTGAGAACCCCCCATCTAGCTCCAAACAATGGCATTGAACCCGTGGATGGGTCAATGTTGACGTGCAAACATTGGGTACCGAGCACATCCCACTAATGTGACTCGTTCATTCATTTCGGCGGATTTTGGTGAACAGCTGGAGTAGCATTGTTGTGACAAGCGCGAGATCAACTTGGGAAGTTTACATTTGCAGAGTGAGATCAACCATGGAGGTTTGACAAGCTGGGTGATGAACTCGTTAGTTTGCCAAGCATGAACATCCACTAGCAAAAATCATTTGAACAAATCAGTTTGTGAGTCACAGTTGATCATGATGACTACCATCAATTTTTAAGTCACAGAGGATCATGAGAATTCATGACTTGGGGGTCGTGAAGCTGTTGATCCATGTAACCATGAACTCAGATCACGAGTTTGAACCACAGATGCGGCCCTGCCCTTAAGATCCTGTTCCAAGCCTTCTCCATCAGTCCAAGCTTGCCAGCCCTGGGTGTCCTATGGATGTCCTCCCAGTCCCAGTCGGCTCGCTGCCTCCAGGTGGCTATGGTCCAATGGGCAACAACTTCGGCACCCCGCAGTCCTCGCCCTATGGTGCTGGTGGCATGGCCGGCGGCAAGGGCGGCATGGGCGGCATGGGTGCAATGGCGCCCGGTGGAATGCAAGGCCGCGGGGGGCGAGCAGCGACAGGGTCAGTGGCACATGTTATGACCTTCCTACCGTAGGTGGACGAAGTATTCAAACCCCTACAGAGATCAACCCCCCTGCTGCCCCAATTTCATTGTTAGAGTTGGTGTTTCTGAGGTTGGCAGGAGTAGACGAAATGAATCAAACCCGCAAGGCAAAATAATCAAACTCCGCCAGCTAAGATCAATGGAATTATGGGGATGGGGGGGAATGAAATGACAAATGGTCCAGGGCATGAATAATTTGTCCATCTACTGTCGGTCCCTTCAACTGTTGGGATGGGTTCACTAGGTTATGCTGGGCTTGTTGGGCGCGGCCCATCCCTACACACCAAAACCGTCCAAGCAATGATAAAAATCTGGAAATATTGCCATTACAGGCGTTATTAGAGGTTGACTGGGGCATGACCGGCGCTGATAGAAGCAACAGCTGTCTGGAGGTTTCATTCTCTGTTTCTCAACCAACTGGGATGATTCGTGGAAAGAACGAGCATATTTGTTGTGGGAAAAAACGCTCTTGCACTACCCAGTGGAAAGTTGGGGACCCAAGCTGGAAGTTGATATCGAATTCCACCAAACAAGCTTGTTCTGACCAAATCCCGGAAAAAACTTACCCAGGAGCAAATACCTTCGGAATTATCACCCAATCTATGACAGGATGAGCAATAATCTAGCTATGATTGTCTGCGATTGATCAGAATGAAGCATGATCAACCACTATAGAGATCTATAGAGATCTATAGAGCAGTATATCAATATTATTTGTTGATTCATCATCCGAACCACTTGCGATTAAGCACTATAAGCCATCATCAACCCTCATTCACTGCCGATTCTTGACCAGTAGTATCAATATCACCCATTCGCCAGCAGTATCCCAGGAAAAATCATTGGTGAGCCACAAATCGTTGTTGTTGTTGTTGTTGTTGTCCATAAATGGTGGTACCCCGTAACCAACCAATAATGATCATTAATATTCGGGAAACCAGCAGAATTTTTGGGGGTACACCGTTTTTTTGGACCAACCCGTACGGTTGAATTAGTTTTTATTAATTTTCAACCCCTCAAAGCCATAGTTCCTCCTCATTGTCGAATTGTCATCCAGTTGGTGGTCAAACACCGGGACGACCTCATGGTTGAACCAATATGGTGGTTTCTCAAAATAGGGAGCCCCAAAAATGGTTGGTTTACTATTATAGATGGTTAATAACTAGATGATTTGGGGGTACCCCTATTTTGAGAAACACCCATATCCACTGAACTAGATCAATCATGATCATTCATCGACCACTCGCCTGGAAATCATCAATTCCCGCGCAACCTAGATCAATCGACACCAAAATGAGGTAGATTGATAACGACCGCATTTTTTTAACCATCAGTTTTCAAATAATGTGATGAATCTGAGATCATAAATCACCATATAACACTGCCATATGATTAACCAACATTAATCACTCAGATTGGGACACAATTAATCAATATCAATTAATCATAAAGAATTATCATACGTGAGCAGTCATATCATTACAAACAGCAATATGATTATCATCGTTATAAGATCAATCAGAACTCTTCTATCCATAGGATTAATCACAATCAACTTTAAGCACTACCATATGTGATTGTAATCATCATGATATGATTAATCAACATCACGTGGTTATCTATCATATTGAGCACGATCTGAGAACCAGCCCTGTCTGATTGTCATTACACACTGGCTGACTAACCTGGTTGCGAGGCAAGTCCACCTTTTATAGCTGGTTTACCTGTGACAAGTGATCATTTTTAGCTTCCAAGTTAATTTGCCAGAGGGTATATGGGCTCAAAATAGGGGTACCCCCTAATCATTCTTTATGGCACTAGTAAGAAACCATCCATTTTTTTTGGTTCCTTGGGTTCCCAATGGCTTAAGAAACCACCATATGATCAATAAAGCAATTCACCACTTTCCCGAACCCACCCCACGCCTTGCACACCCCTAGGCGCTGCGCCCTGTGCAGGCCGCATTGAAACGCAGCAGGGGCGACGCAAGTTTCCTGGGTCTAAAGGGAGTCATGGGTCTGTGATTAATGACCATTATTGTTATGTATTGTTATGTGATTACTATTTTCATTATAGTAAAGATGATAACAGCTTTAAGCATGTAATTAGCTATTAATTTTACATACATACTTGTTATGATGGGCTTTATTTAACAGTGTACTCCAACAAACAGTCTCTTAATCATTTTGAAACATGCATTAAGGTTGTTAATGTTTCAGTATTATCAATCATTATCAATTGGTATTGACGAGGATAAAGCATTGATCCTTGTTATCCATATCAAGCAGCATACTTGAACCCTTATTTTACCACTATCGATTGTATATAGAACCAGTAATTCACCATCAATTCACTATCAACAAACCATTGACTCATCATTCATCGAAAGTTCATTCCCCATTAAGTATCATTAAATTGATCATTCATAAGTGTTAATCCCTGTCTATCACCATCTATCAACACCCTTTTAGATATCATAAACTATCAAAAGCAACAATGGTTCATGGTTAACTATCATTCACTATCATCAACATGAACCGTTCTCAACCATTACAAATCTTTCATGTACCATTTCTTTAATTATCAACCATTATCAACCATTACACATCTTTAATGTACAAATCGTTTACCATGTTAGGAATTACAACCATTATCAACCATTATCAACCATTATCAACCATTATCATTGTGAACGCTTAGGAGTTGCTTGACGATTCAACGGTGGGGCCCTCAGCTTGTTCGTTGCTGTTGCGAGGCGGGTCAGCTTCGCTGCCTCCTGGCTGGGAACAGGCGCGAGTTGGGTGAAGGTCAGTATAGCAGGGACGGTTGATGGTTGGTTAATACTGGTTAACAATGGTTGATAATGGTTAGCAATGGTTAAAAATGGCTAACAATATAATGGTTCATAATGGTTGGTTCATAATAAACCATCATGGTTAACATTAACAATGGTTAAGAATGGTTCATATATAACGGTTAAAAATGGCTAACAATGGTTGGACGATGGTTGGTTACTGATTGGCGGTTAATTTGACCTTCGCTGGATCCTTATTGGTGGTTCATGAATCAGTTGAGAAATGATGGTTGCATCATGGTTGATTGATGGTTAATGATTGTTGCTTGCTGGTTGATTAACGGTAAATGATGAATGCTTTGTGATGGGCACTCAATGATTAATTGACTAAGTCATAGTTGATGGCTGCATTTCCGTTGATGAGTTTCAGTTCAGCCCAAATAAGCCAGGTAGAAACGCGTTTGGTGACGAACAAATTCGCCCTGGGGTTCGCCATGCTCAATAAAATGTGCTTAAAGCCGATTCTTGATGGTTTAGCACTGATCATTTTTTCGTCAAATCGAGCCATTCTGGGTATGATTGGCATAGCCAACTAAGATGCAACAGTCTAGATGTTGACAAACTAAATTCAAGGTGAACCCAGCAACAACATCCTGGTTTTAGCCAGTCAAGATTTGGTATTGTTTGTCAATCAGCAACATGTCAATGGTTCAGGTTATATGTATGCAAGCAAACATGAGTAGGATGAGATCCGTCAGAATATGCAATCATTCTAACACTGTGTTCCCCAAGCGGAACTTGGTATCGCATACCAGTCAAACATCGCATTCCAGGGAGTCAAGTTGAGCGCGCAGGCAGCTGTAGGCAAAACGACTCAAGGGAAACCCAATGTTGCTTTTTATCTTTCTTTCATCTTCAGTTGTCACGGATGTTTGTTCTGGGGTGATGGATGTTTCACCAAACGCATCCCACCATTGCCGATTACTTTTGAAGGGTTTAAGTAAGAGCTGATCAAATAGTTTCCCTTCTTTGCTTCTCTAGCAGGACAGGGTCTTGCAAAATGAGCAAATGCATATGTGTCCAAAGGATTTACTACCCATTCCTTTTAACTACGGATTCTCGATGGGAGATACTAATCACCAATTGAAAAATTGACCTTTACCCATCAGTCTGCCTAGGACATAGACACAGTTGCTCATTTTGTGCATACAATTTAATAATTCACACAATTCATCATTGCAATCACAGCAATTATTCAATATTCCATGCACATCCGGGACCACATACGGGAACAACGGCGCATACGCAATCCACAACGCATACCATGCACCTGCGCACACCAGAAATTGCCATCTCACATACGCAGAAACTAGCGCATACCAGGACTGAAACGCATACGGCAGGACCAACGTATACGAGACAAAAATCATGTTTTTCCTTTTTTTTCAGCGTTTTTTTTGGTTTTTCATTTTTTTTGCAAAAACGTCTGGAATATGATGCTATGGAATATGGGGAAAAACACCGTTTCGCCTGAAGCATCGAAAAAAACACATACTATCGTACTCCAGGGATTTTGGAAAAAAATGAAAAAACACAAAAAAAACATAACAAAAAACGACAACAACAAAGACAGTGTGTAAACTCTGGTATGTGTGAACAATAGTTCTACTTCTTCGGGGGGGTTGTTGTTGCCAGTGTACACCCGCACATGCGAGAACAAATGCGCATACCAGGACATTTGCGCACTCCAGGGTACTTATTGAGGTTTTTCTGCCCAGCCCCCAAAGACAAATAAATATATTGTACATTCTTGTGCCCAATAAGTTCCTCCATCCTCTAGTTGCAAGTGGGTTGGTCCGGCTTGGGCATGGCGCCGG
Source organism: Symbiodinium kawagutii (assembly GCA_009767595.1). Classification (NCBI taxonomy): domain Eukaryota; class Dinophyceae; order Suessiales; family Symbiodiniaceae; genus Symbiodinium; species Symbiodinium kawagutii. The sequence goes on along the minus strand of VSDK01025782.1, from coordinate 865,395 downwards.
TTTGAGGGACTTCTCGCGAGTCAACAAAAAGTTTTGCAGAACCAAGTTTCCCAGGAACAGCCGCCTTTGAAGAGACAGCGAAGTAAAGGGTTTATGCTCACAGGCAATCATTCCAGCGCTCTACATAGCAAAAACAAGGACTTCTTAGACTTGTGTAAGGTATCCTTTCCTGAGTCAATCCAAACATTCATGTTTGATTTGAAATCAAGAATGCCTGTTGCTTGATACGAGGAAAGGCATGGGTGGCATTACAGCATGCAGAAAAGACAAAAAACAACAATGTGTGCAGTGTCCTTGGTTGGGGGAGGTGGCACGGCAACTGATTCTTGGTAAGCATTTTGAAAACAGAAATCAGCTATTTTGGAATGGAATGTGGAAATCTATGGTCTATGGGGAAGGTATTGCTAGAATCATGTGATGGTTTTGGGGATGCTCGCAACCGCTTTATTGATGACTTTGGACTTTCTTTCTGCTGTTCGTCGACCCTTACGATTTGGTGGTTTCTCAAAATATGGGTACCAGCGAATCATCCTTTATTGTAATCATTGTTATTCATGAACAATCCATTTTTTGGGTTCCCAATGCCATAAGAACCCAGCATTTGTTTCATGAGTGACCTTTATGATCCAAGATGGTTCCGTCACTCCGAAGCAACCAGTAGCGCTGTATGTGCCTTGGCACCGGTGGGTCTGCCCTGCGCCGCAGATGCCTGATCCTGCCACTGGGCGGATGTACTACTGCAACCGCTCCACGGGTGAGAGTAGTTGGGACCCACCAGCCGCTGTCCCGCCCCCGCCAGCGCCTGCGGCTGGAGTAATGGCCTTACCTCCCGGATGGGAGGAGGCAAAAGATCCAAGCAGTGGAAAGTCTTACTACTTCAATCGAAGCACTGGGGAGACCAGGTGGGATCCTCCCCAGTATTGATGGGATCTTTGCTTACTGTTACATTTCGAAGGAGATTTCCAAAGAGCACAGACAGACACCATCGCCTCCGAAGTGATTTTGTTTGGTGCGTGTCTTTTCTTCCATAAGCAAACAATTTGTTTGATGAATCCCATTGATCAATTGCATTTTCGCCATGGAATTTCACACCTAAGCATTGATCCTATTGACATATGCGCCGCGGCCAGTTGTTGTGCTTAGCTTTGCAGCGGCACCTCGCAGCGAAAAATAGGTGAACGCAAGCGCTGGGGCACTTGGGGAAGAACATAAGTATCACTAAACATTGATTCTATAAGGCTTATTGGACTTGGGTCATACACATCAGTGTAAAGTACATACAGAGCGTACATATGAATGAAGTTGAACACATTCAACAAAAACATATATATATATACATTTACACACATATTGTGTACATAGTCATACCAGTATCTATTTAACCATGTATTTGTGTTTAAGTATTGTGATAACCAGGATTTCTTGCCGGCACAAGTAAGTAAGCAAGTAAGTAAGTAAGTAAGTAAGTAAGTAAGTAAATAAGCAAGGAGGAAAACTAACTCGAAACAAAATCTAGAAAAATATTGAAAACATTGCATTTGCACAAATACTAAAAAACAGGGCCTCCAGGGGGTTCCTTTCTGAAAGTTTGATTTCTGTCATTTCCGGCAGGTCACAGTTGCGAACCATGAGGCCAAAAAGTGAGTAAAGACACATTATCATATGTATGCATATATATATATATATTTCAGGTTCTGGGTTCCCCGCTCCCCCCACTCATGGTCATGGTACCTGGTACTACCCCCCCCTCCCCCTGTGGTGTTGTGTGGTTGTGGTTCATTGGCCCCCCTATAGTATGAAGGTACTGTATAGATAGTATGTGGCTAGTATGTAGGTTGTATATAGGTAGCATATCGGTAGGATAAAGGAAGTATCTAGATACTAGACAAGTGGTAAATAGGTGCCATATAGATAGTATAGAAGTAGTATATGGGTAGAATATAGGTAGCATACAGGTAGTATAAAGGAAGTATGTAGGTACTGTACAAGTAATTAGTAAGTGTGTGGCGTATAGATGCATATAGGTAATATGTAGGTAGTGTCTAGGTAGTATCAAGGTAGCATATAGGTAGTATAAAGGAGGTATGTAGGTAGTAGATAGGTAGTAAACAGGTAGTAGATAGGTGGCATATAGGTCGTATATAGGAAGTCTCTAGGTAGTATGTAGGTAGCATATAGGTAGTATATAGGTAGTTTTCACGTGTAGTTTTCAGGGATATATAGGCAATATGTAGCCAGTATAGAGGTAGTAGATAGGTAGTATAAGGGAAGTATGTAGGTAGTAGACAATAGGTAGTATGTAGGTACAATGGCGGTCTTGGTGTATATAGATTAAGATAGTATACGGGTAACAAATAGGCAATGTGTAGGGATTATATAGCTCAGCGGCATATAAGCAGATATAGACAATACATAAATCTAAATGCAGGACAGCAAGCTCCTAAATGCTGCAGTGTGTGCAAATCGGAGACTAAAGCTTCTAAATGCTCCAAATAGAAAACGAAAGGGGGGCTAAAGCTTCCAAATGCTGCAAATAGCATGCGAATGCGAGGCTAAGACTAGTTTGGGGGAGGGGAGGACCATACCATTGGGGGAGGGCCCAGCGAACCGGAAACCGTGAACATTTATATATACTTTGTTTAAATGTATGTTCTTACATCTTGAAGTTCTTCAGCATAAAAGCATGCATGCAAAATGAAATACCAAATGCACCATCTCTTGCTTAGTCTCAAACCACCACCCGGCTGAGGCAAAACTTGTGCTCCCAGTCATGCTCGGACCATTTTCACAGTGACCGAGGTCAAGACTTCTCTCTGCCGCTGGCGCACTCCCTGGAGAACTTGGCCGCTCAGCTGGAAGTGGCGCAGCCGTTGGGTTGATATCCAGCTGGGGCTCCAGATCAGCTGGTTGCAGGTAGCTCACCATGTGTGGTGCGGCCAATGATCTGCATGGGAAGGCAAGGCTGTCACCTTGGTTCTCAGCTGGGTGAAGTTTGTTTCGTGAACTTTCACGATCAACTCGCTGGAAGTCAAAAAACAAACACTTTTTGTGTTGAGAGTAGTGTATGTGTCACTGATATATTGATGATAATTGACAACTGGCATCGTGAATTCTCATGTATGGAAATATTTTTCATTGGAATCTACAAATTACCAAAGATGGATTTTTTTCCAATGAATCTTTGGCTGGATTTTGTATGGGGGTAACGGGCCTGTGTGTTTGCCTCAGTTGATGGGTCGCCAACAAACGTAGACTACCTGGCCCATGCTATGTCATTGTGCCCCACATGCCACCCAGATCCGTGGTCATTTTTTTACTATTAATTCGTGGTTTTGGGAATTTGTTTACTATTCATCGGTGGTTCTTAGGCATTGTGGAACCCTTATTTTGCTCCATCCATCCGTAACGACCGTCAGCAAATTGATTGCCAGTAGTAAAGCCACCACATGCCACCCAGATCCGGGATGCTTTTAGCTTAGGTGGGCCCCTTGTTGGAGCTCGGATACCACCAAGAGGTGCCTGAGATTGTCTCGCGCTGCGTTGCGAGACGGTGGTGACCACATAGTTCATATGTTCAAATCATTGTGAATGGTTCATAATTCATAATGATTAATCCAGCATGGTTCATAAGCATAGTTCATATGAATCATAGTACATAAGCATTTGTGAATCATCGAAGAATGCTTTATAATGCTCAATCATGGTTGAAGGATTGATAAGGATTCAGGGCTCATGATGTTTGATAGGCAATGACCTTCTCCCACCCAGCAACACAAGGGACGATTACCAACAAGAACCAGAAGTTGTCAGACTTGCAGTTTTCCGACAGTGTTTGGCAACTTAGTATGTACTGCAGCCTGCACCTGGGAGTTGATGAGGAGTCATAGCAGGACTGTAAAAGGAAGGCACCCCGAACCAAACCGCGCTGGAAGTGGTAGGCAGCCTTGTAGATTTTCCCATGAACTAAATCTCATTGATTGATCGATTGATTGCCTTGGGGTTATTGACCTCCGTGCAATGTGGTTCTGATCAAATCATGCCGAGAACTCACAGCATTGTCTCAGTACGGTCACCCTCAAACGTTGGTGAGAGCAGCTAGTCAAACGCTATAAGATACTATGAAAGTCCATGAAGAAGATGTCCTTAGAAAACCACCACCTGATCGTGAAACACGAAGAAACAGATCGCCTTTTTCCCCGGAAAGTTTGGGCAGAGAAACTGGTGACACAGGACTCTTGCTCCGTTGAAAGCCACTAATAGCCTGTAATGGGCCACATCAAAAACCCTGAAGTAAGGAATTTACTGTATATGAAGTCCCTCCATCTATTCAGTTATAGCCCGCAATGATCAAACAAGCCACTGAACAACGGATCTTTTTCTTGCCAGTGAAGCCTCAGCTCTTCAGTTTCTTTTGATATTCCATAGCCGTGAAGGACGACATCAAACGGCGAGTTCGCAATTCAGAAAGTATCCATATCCATGGGAATCTCTATCGTATCTTCGGCAGTTAAAACAGCGCTGTTTAGTATATCTCTTATCAGGTTCTTCATTTGAGAAACACCGGATGTGAGTTTGAGAAAGGTTTCCATGTCAACTAGAGCCGTGTCAATTGTGGAACCTCCAACCATCCCAAGCGAGCAGATCGTAGGATATCGTAGGGGAACCAACCAGCGAGCAGAAGGGGGCCATTATGGAGCTTGGCATCTTGGCGAGCAATCATCCCAACAGCTGATCAAATCATGATTTGGTCGTGGTTGCACACTATTGGAGGGCAATCAAAGCTGAAGTAAACCAATAGCTGGCTGGTGGTTGGGAGGGAGCGAGGCCAGGAGCCAGGAGTATCCCTGTGGCCCTTTACAAGGGGAGCGGTTTGGAGCTACGAGGAGTGGCCGTTCACCAAACGGTAGGTAGTGGTTACTGATAATTTTCCACCATTTTTTCTTTGCACTGTTACTGATGTTACTGATTCTGAACATGGTTGGTTAATGCTGGTGCTTGGGTAGTGGCCCAAAAGCCGCAGGCTGAGTCCCTGTTGATGCGGCCTCGATCGGTACCACGACAGAGCCGTGATCTTGGTGAACCTGATGCGATCAGCTCCACCTGCCCATTCAGCATGGTTCATAGCTGGGATGCAAGCTATACAAGTTGCTCAAGTGCTGATGGTTGATATGGTTGATCCATGCTTTCGATGCTTGATATTTGTTGATGCTCATGTGCTTGATTGTCGGCGGTTCGATCGGAACCAGAGTTGGCTGTTTGCTAAGAACCCCCAAGAAAGAAACACCAAGCGGAAAAACACATCTATTCTACATAGATTTCTATGTATGTAGACAACACGCTTTGAGCAGCCCTTCATCAGCGGACGGTTGCCGTAGGTTTTTTTTGATGTGCTACATGGCTTGGGGCGTTAACCTGTGACCTGGGAATGCCGTTCTTGAGCAAGCAGTTTCAGCGGGGAATGGCGCAAGGGTTCAACTATTCATGGTGCTCAATGATTTACTGTAGGTTCAATCGACTATATCTGGGTCGTGGCTGTAAAGATTTTGCTTTCCCTGATATTTGGGATGGTTGGTTGGTTGACTCATATGTTTGGAATAGCTTATAACCACCATGCAGGTATTCCATCATACCCACGTTGATCTCCGCCTTGTGTATTTTTGCTGTACGAGTCGCGGGTTGAAGATACCGCCCTCAATGTCTGAACAGAAATGCCACATTTTCCAAGCAGACCATGACCAAGTCTGTATCCGTATCTCAGTTCAAAACGCGCCCTATATGTCCATCCATGTGCATATATGATATGTACGCCTGGCATTATTTTCCACAGATGCATGCACACGCCACAATTGCTACTATTTGCATACCTGCACATACATGCACCACATCTGTATCTTTAGCTGTTGGTCGACATCAGCGATCGTGGTTATTTGCATGGCTCACGTGAAACTGCCTGAAAGTTGTCACAACGCTATTGCGCGCCGCATGCCAGCTGAAGCTATGGAGGATGGGGCCAGACCAGATCAGATTTGGGACAAAGTGCCACAAGTGTTGAGAGTTTCCTCTCAGTTTTATTGCCTTGCGAACTACAGAAAAAAACATAGGCATCTACATTTGCCAGTGCATCACATCTGGTTCAATACCGGATTCTTTTGTACGAATTCTGAATTTCCATGGTGAAGCACCAAAAATGACTGGCGCAGCCTCGGGTTTCTCAATAGATTTTGTGGTCCACGCCTGGAATCATGGGCTTTACTTTCAGGAAGCTGTCAGCCATCATCAACCAATCATGAACTCCATGAACCATCAATTCAGCCATCATCAACCATGATCCAACCATATAATCAACCACCACTAACCTCATCACTGACCATGGGTCATAACTCGTTCAATAACTATCAGTGACCACCGTTTCCAACCACCGTTAGCTGCTGCCACTGACATGTCGCCGTCGGCATGGCACTGGCTCATGGAGGTGCCGGGAGGGCAAAGGTCGAGACCCAGCGTATGATCCATGAGGAACCCACGCGTTGACAACCATAACTGGCTGGTGGCGGAAGCATTGGTGGCTGGTTAGTCTGGTTCTAAGCTGGTTGAGATCTGGTTGGTGGTTTCAACCATCTTTTATTTTCCCTGGTCTTAACAAATGGTTGGTCAATTGACGAGTATTTTGTTCCTGGGCGTGGTTCAACCACCAACCTGATAACTAGGTTTATGTCCCAGCGAATTATGGAACCGGTACCATTGTGATCAGTTAGTCAACGACCATAAGGACCATAACTCATGAGCAATGACTTGCTGGTAGTAAAGTAACTATGCCTGCCATCTGAGTTATCTCATGTCCTCTCAATCTTCTTATCCCAAGTGAGGCCCCTGGGCCACCCAACTTGTTTGATTATGGCTTCATCCAATCTGCAGAAGGTGGAAACCTGCTCAAGCGGGGATTACTTCTGCCAAGTTGCTTTGATCAACCGGTGGGAGATCATCATAGCCCTGCTTTAGGATCAGCAAATTTAGAATACACAGGGGGTTTCTCAAAAGAGGGAAACAAAAAAGATGGCTGGTTTAGTGCTGTAAATGGTTAATATCGGATGATTTGTGGCAGAAACCACCCATTGATGGCAGACTCGGTCAAGTATTTTGTATCCTGCAAAGTGTTTCTGGATCAAGGGGACAGCTATGATATACCTGAGGTAGCGTCATCAATCAATAAGCCTTCGTCCACTGCAAGAATGTAATCAGTGGTCATTAGAAACTAACCAAAGCTTAGATCAAGAGTCAATTCACCATACATAAACCCTAGATTCACGACAGATTCACCATAGATTCACCATGGATTCGCCATGAACCATGGGTTTTCCCTTGATTTATGGCATGCGAAATGCGGACCCGTCAGGTGAATCCTCCGTTGAAGCAGTGCCGCGTTCTGCTGTACTGCGATGGCACGGATCATCAAGCGCTGCAGCCCTCCGTGGAGCTGAGTGGTGGAAGGTTGCATGACCAGCGACGGATCGGTGGACCCCTTGGACCCCTGTGGTTCATCAGATGTTGATGGTGAATCCTTAGAAATCAATCTGATGGTGGATCCTTAGGAATCAATCTGATGGTGGATCCCTGTGGGTGTTCGTAACGTTGATGGTGATGTTTCACCGATGTTAAGATCTGAGTGGATCTAGGTTGCTTCCTCAAGAACAGCTGCTGTTGATTGGGTGCTGCGGGGTGGAAGGAACTGTAGTCATACTGTACCTGGTTTGGAACATGACGTTGGAAGGTGAAAGATGGGAAGGTGTCTTGAGTGGGCTTCCTGAGCAGGTGAACAACGGTCAATACTAATAATGGTCAATGGTGGTCAATAGTGATTAATTAGTTGATGTGAGTTGGTCGATCATGGATTAACCATCATCGACCCTTTCTAACATCCATGGTTCATCATGGTCAATCCATTATTTTTATGAGCTTTACTTGCCACTGCCGACACGCTTGGGCTCGATCATCGTCGGGCTGTTGCGTCATAGTTCATGCTGAAGCACTGGCTTGACAGGAGGTGTTTCCCAAAGCGGAACTGGGAGAAGAACTCTTCACCAAATTCCCATGAGATGTTTCCACAAAATAAAGAGGCTCCCAGGATTTAGTCGATGCTATTCGACTGGGACCTCGTAGTTACTGTATTTCTTTTTGCCCAGCATTTCAATGAATCACTTCTACCATCCAAGACTTTCAGGGGAACTTTGAGGAGGCTTCACATGCTTGGGAGTCACCCCTTAACCGCAATCCCCAGAGAAACTCTGAGACCAGTTCTATATCAATTCACCCAAGCTGTCACTCTTCTCCCAGTAGTCTACACATGTGCACACATATATCAACATAAAGAAAACCACTAGACAACTAACGGAATATATAGAAGCACACAGGTAAGTATAAGCAAACGAGTAGATACCAACATGCGTAACGTATGATATTCATACACCATGATACTTGACGTATACACAAGCATACACGCATAGACATAATCATGATTAACAAACCAACATATGGGTGTTTCTCAAAACAGGGGTGCCCCCAAATCATCGAGTTTAGCAACAATTTCTAGTAATAAACCAATCAGTTTAGGGGTCCACCCATTTCAAGAACTTCCCCAACAATCGTAGCTGTGCAGCCATTGTTGTTGGTTATTACCCCCCTAATATTAACCATCATTGATGGAGTTATGGCCCCTACAAAAACCCTGATAAAACCCTCAGTGTATATTATTAGCGGTTATCGCTTGCAATCCCTATTATCAACCATTCTGAATGGAGTTTTAAATCCCTATAAACCCCCACATTTAAAAATCATTTAGCCAGTATTGCTGGTCATTGCCCCGCCTATGAACCATTATTAATGGTTAGAATGAACATAACCCCCCATGTTATACACACATCAACCCCTCAACCCCTGCGGGGCACCACTTTGCCATGACGTGGAAGCCATGGGGCTGAAGATCGGCGTTCTGGTACTCTGCTTCGCTCATGCGCACGCGCAGTGCGCCGCGCCAACGGTCGATGGTCAGAGTCTCTCAGGGTGCCTGGGAGCGAAACGGTGAAGTGCTGCGGATTGTGTAAGGAACCCGTGGGATTTGCTATAGTCAATAATTGTTAATAACTAATAGTGCTTAATGATTATGGTTAACTAGTGGTTAACTAGTGGTTAATCATGGTTGAGGGATTTTTTTTGGCGCTTGGTCTGGTTGTTTGTGAATGGTTGGTTGGTGATTAATTCATGGTGAATGGTTAGTTGTTGCATCATGGGTTCCTTGGTGGACAGTTCAGGGCCTATTTATGGCTCATGTATGGTTTATAAGGCCATTTAACTAGAGTTAATAAGTGCTAGTTACCCTACTTGTAAACCTACTAATAGCAGGTTCGGGGCCCACCTTGTACTGACATCGATACTGATACTTATACTGGTGAGGCAGGAGAAGTTGCGGCCCCAGATTTAGGAGCTGGTGCTGGGACGATGGCAACTCCAGTTGTGGCTTGCAGCCCCACAGATCTGGGTGGCGAAAAACTTTGAAGTTCACCGGTTCTATATTTTGAACCGTTCGTATCATGCGCACATATGCATATGCTAGGTGAATGTCACAAAGAAAACTCAAAGCAACAGCAACAACACTACCCAGTCACAAGAATGATCACTTTGAGATGATTCAATCCACACATATCTGAAACAAATCCGAAAAACAAGTCCAAAACCATCTGAATAAAAGTAAACCAAATGAACACATCTGAACAACATCCAAACAATCTGAAACAAACTCCGAAAAACAACACCCGCACAAACATCCGAAGAACCCTCGCAGGTCCTGCGCCGAAATCCGGGGCCTGGCACGTTTTGATGGCGCGATTTTTGTCTCTCAGGTCCTGCGCCGAAGGCGAGACGATCCAAGACTTCGGCATCTGCACCCCGCAATGCGCGGAAGGCTACGTGTTGTCGGTGCCGGAACCTGGTCGCGACGAGCAGATTCGTTGTAAGTGGCAGTGTTAACAGTGGTTAGGAAAATGGTTATAGTGATAAAATTGGAGTTAAAAGTGATTAGTAGTGGTTTATAGTGCTTAATTATAGTGATTAACAGTGGTTCAAAGGGATTAATAGTGGTTGATAATATTCACTGCTAATAGTGATCATAGTGATTAAGAGAAAACTATTATAGTGATAAATGGTATGGTTAATAATTATGGTGAGAAAGAAAACTAGCAACATTTTTTATGTGATATATAGTGGTTAATAGTGGTTGATAGTGGCTGATTATAGTAGTTAAATATAGTGGTCAATTAGCAGCTTTATAACACTTGTTGTGATTACATCTATTAGCAGAGCAGATGCAGATGAGATTATGATAGATGCCACTAGGTGATTGAGTGTTGTAATTAGCAGAGCAGATGCAGATGTTGCAATAGATGTTATAATGATAAATGCCACTATTGCAACTGGAATGACTTTTTAATACTTTTTAGTAGTTATACCAACTATCATACTATTGTCATATTGATCACTGATTGGAATGATGGGAATGATCACGGCTTCCTCTCTACCAGGAAAAGAAAAATTGAAATTACCCAGAATCCTGACTGGTTGATCTGGTTGAACTACTTATTGAATCTGGGAATTCCATGGAATTCCAATAATTCCAACGACAATCAACCAGTCTTGTTGTCTTTTGTTCTTGTAGTGAATGGTATGCTACGGTTGTTGCTCTTGTTGTTCTTCGTATCCCCTTTGTTGGTCATCGCATCCTTACCGTTAAATATCTTGCCAACCATTGCACATTGTTCTTTGGCAAGTTATCAACAATTCTCAACTATCAACTCATCCCTTATAAGCGCAAGCATCATGACCAATCAGTTGGCTTAGCATCAATTCGCCATGTATCATCAGTATCAATCATCATGTTCCATTACTTGCCACTAATCATCAGTATCAACCCTCAATTCAACATCAATCATGAACCATGGAATGCATGAATGAACTAACCATCATTCATCACTCATTAAACCATCAATCAACCACTGCTGAA
>VSDK01025782.1:832282-854322 GCA_009767595.1 Symbiodinium kawagutii | reverse complement strand
TGCTGAACCACTACTGGCTCAATGAACCACTACTTGTCCATTTTCACCAGCCATCAACTAACCACTCATTGGCTACAAATTCACATACCACCAGAGTCAACCCTTACTTCAGCATTAAGCACCAGTACAGTATCAGCCATCCATGAATCGTTATCTAGCCATCAGCCCTGAGTTAAGCATCACACATCCATCAAGTATCCATCATCAACCAGTAATCAAACATTGTGATCCATCATTTTTCAGAACCATCGAGTATCCATCATGAATCATTAAGTAACCATGATCAATAGTCAACCATGATGAAACATCATTTTTCCCAAGCATAGTTAAAAGATAATGGTAATTGAGGGTTAACTACTAGTGGTTAATCAGATGATGACCCCACAAATCCATGATTAATCAGATGGTGACCCCACAAATCCATGATTAGTCAGATGATTAACCACTAATCAATGATCAATCAAATGATTAACCACTCATTACTGGTGAATCAAATGATGACTCAACGGCCATGCATCCCTTGGCTCAGGACATCAGTGGTGTGCTCTTCTGCTATGGCGGCAGCTTCCAGCCGTCCACCTTCACCTGCGCCGGGCTCAGCTGCCCGGCACCGTTGGGCATCGCCCACGGGGGCGAGGAGGAAGGCCTCAGCAACTGCCTGGAGAACTGGACGACGGAAGTGCCACATGGAGAAGTCTGCAGTCCCAGGCGTGCCGTGAGGGACCGGTGCGTGCTGCATGGAGTGGATGGATGGTGGTGAGCTGGTGGTTGGTGGATGGTGGTGGTTGATGGTTTAGAGAAGGGAGAAAATGAGAAAAAGAATAGGGAACGGAATGCTTATTCATGATGATGGTGGTGATGGTAGTGATGATGATGCTGAGTGGTCGGCGAAACAAGGTCAGGAACATGTTCGATGCAAGTGATTTTGTTTGCAAAAGTGGGCCAATACATTTTGGTAATTCTTTGGGCTCATACTTGTCAACCATGGTTCACTTGTAATTTACAGTGGGAAGCAATTGGTGAATCATGGTCAATTTTCACCACTAAGAGGAGTCTTCAACAGTCTTTGGCAACTTAGCTATTCTAAAAACCATACTGACCACAACCATAACCAGAACTCCATGTATATCTTGTGGGGGTAGGTTCCATAACCATAACCATAATGATAGCCATAATCATAAGCATTACAAAAAACAGCGGGTAGCTTCCAAGCCCAGCGCATCAGCAGGTGTGCAGAAGGCTTCACTCCGGATCCTTCGGCCCTTCCCTGGGATCCCATCCTGCGGAAAGTGTACCTTCCCTGTGCCTTGCCCTGGGCCTTGCAGCGTGGATGTTGGGAAGGCTGGTTGAAACAATGATGCAGAAGCTGGTGTATAGACTATTGGTTAAGATTCTTATGCTATTGTTCATCATTTTACTTAACCGTATAAGCAATCAATTTGCACAATAGGTGGTTAAACAGCTTGGTGATTAAAACTATTGGTTATATAGATGAGAAATGTGGTCAGAACAGCTGGGAAGTCTGTATAAACAATGATTATAATGCTATTGTTTGTCATTCTGCCTACGTGTAAAATCATTGAACATTTGCAAAAGTGTATGCTGTAAACAATGGTGCATTTTCGTCCATTTGTATCACCAGTGCTATTGGTTGAGTGATAGAGGATTAACAATAATGGTGATAAAGGTGGCATCAGAACCAGAATGCCAAGATTTTTGTCATAGTGAACAGGAATCAGGTATGACAACGAACAAGCAGTCAAAGCTGTGATAACTGCAGCCATTGCTTGTGGTCATAAACCGGTCATTAGCAAACCCAGCTTGTTTGGTCAGACAATATTCATACGGGTGCTTCTCAAAAAATGGGACTCTCCCAATCATCTATTCATAATCAGTTTTAGCAATACACCAACCAGTTTGGGGTCCCAAACTGGCTTGAGAAATATGGAAACAGCAACCATGGCCTTCCCCGTGGCTTTCTTCGTGTGCCCCCACGGAGTGGTACCCCCCTGGTGATAAGTATGTTCAGATTCGCCACCGAAGTATATAGTCAAATCTCCTATAACTGGTACCCCCCCAAGGATGACCAGGTGTCTATTCATTTGTTGGTTTATGACTCGGGGTTCATGTTAACGGAGCCAAGTGAACTCACCTCAGTGAGCGATCCCTGCGTACCACTCTGCATGGCCTTCCCAGGTGTGGCCGGGGTCCTGTCGCCGGACAGCTTCGTCTGCCTGGGCGCGCCATGTCCCATCCCCGGCTCCGGCAACCGCCCGGGGGAGATCCCCTTCGCGGACTCGGAACGGCCCTGCTCTCTGAAGCTGAACCTGCCTGAGCCCGTCATACCGCACCAGGATGGCCTTGGGGCGGTGCGGGATGTAAATGCTTGGAGGGGTGGAGGGGTGGATGGTTGGATGAGATTGGATGGGATTGGAGGGGATTGGAGGGGTGGAGGGTTGGATTCGTGTAAAAACGATGCAGCAGCGCCTGTGGGGGGTCATTTGTTGTTCAAACAATTATATAACAATGGACAATTAATCCTTGGGGTTCTGCGAAGCTATGAGTTATTGGTCATTGCTCCATATTCCTACAGTTTATGTCCAAGTTATCACTTGGAATCTGCGGCTTGGTAACTCACCTCCCTTCGCTCAAAAAGCGCCGCCAGGGCTTTTGCGATCCGCTCTGTCATGAGGGGTACCATCCCAACGTGTCCTTGATCCCGTGCTTCGCTGGGAAGTTGCAAACCTTGTGGGAATGTTTGGGCGATCCGTGCCCTGCGCCTTCCTTGATCCAGTATCTGGACCGCATTTATCCACACATTTTCATTGTGAGTGTTTTGAAGGGTCTAGATTTATCATACCAGTACATCGAATATAGTAACAGTTCTATGACAGTTTTATAGTTTTATCATATGGGGATGTGCCAAGCCATAGTGGTACCCCCAGACAGCCAACGGTAAAATGATCATTTCCTGGTGGCTTCTTGGTTACACTATGGCTTCGCACATGCCCATATGGTTATGGGTCAATTTAGGTGAAAGCCGCGGCCGACACATTGATATTGGCTTCACGCGTTTTTTCTCCGACAATGATTTTGCCGAACGCAGCGTGTTTGCCGAAGTAGCAGATACATTTTGCAACATCCCCACAGATATCACACACGGAAGACGGATTTTGCAGTACCTCTTCACTGGATCCGCCTTTGATGGGCCACGAAAAAAGAAAGCAGGCCTCATCAAATCAGATGCTTGCCCAAAATGTGGGCAAAAGAATACTTTGCTCCACATGTTTCGAGATTGCGCTTCTTGTGGCAAACCAAACCTTCCAGCAGATATGCCTGCTACCACTTGGACAACTGGCATAATTTTTGAAAGTGATTTCATGTCAAATTTCCGAACGCAGCATGGGTCCTCTTTTGCTTTTGAAGACCTTCCCGAACCAATACACGGCTTGACATGTCAAGATGTTTTCATAGATGGCAGCTGTATCACTTCCAAAAGCAGAAGGTTCTCACGAGCAGCGTGTGGCCTTTATGCCCCAGAAAGCGGAAATTTTTCCTTTGTTCTTCCCGGTATTGACCATTCGTCACAACGCGCAGAAATTGCAGCTTTGATGTTGGCCATTAAAATCTTTCAAGGGCCGATTCAAATTTATTCAGATTGTGCTACTGCAGTAAAAGGTTTTTCCATTTTGAAATCTAAGGCATTTCATGATGGATGTTTGAGTTCATGGGACAATTTCGACCTCTGGCAAGAAATTGCTATCCTTTGTAAGTCACGAGAACATTTGGTTACCGTTTCTAAAGTGACGGCGCATGGCCGCAATTCCCTTCAACCTGCTTATGTTTCTGAAGGAAATCGACGGGCTGACGAGCTGGCAAAAGCGAAGGCAGCTGCCTCCTTCCAAGCTCTCGCTGAAGATTTTCTACCAGAGATCAAACAAGTTTTGTCCCTTCATACCCACCTTATCCGAATATTTTATGAGCAAGTAGGCATTAGTTTTCTTTGCAATGACGAGTCGACTGAGCGCGAGGCACCCTTTCCCCCTGGGTCCTCACAACTTTCTTCCAGCCAGATCATCAACAACTTCAGGTGTACTTGCTCTCCGTCGACTCGTTTTTCAAAGAAACAAAAATTGATTTGCTCAGGAAAGTGTCGCATTGCTATGGCATCCATGTCTAACGTTAGCATTGAAGAATGTTTTCTCAACTTAGTTGACAGGAAGCTGCCCATCCCCGAAAACATATGGTTATTGCTTAAAGTTCGCTATCCTAGCTTTCATCAATGGATGGCCTGGCAAGCGCCACTGGTAGAACCTCATCCCGTTACCGATGAATCATTCGACAGGCGGTGTCGACGTTTATCTCAGCAAACACAAAGACTCATTGCTCAAAGCATTTCAGAGTCAAGCTGGGGTGTCGGTTCCGGCATGCTTGGATACACTCCTTGGGCATTGTTCCTAATCCATTTCATCGTTCGCTGCGATTTTCTTCCTGGAATACTCTTCCCTGAGCTTGGTTTTGGCACGCTGGTTCAACGGTTCCGCAGTCTTTGCTTAGGATCCATGACTGTGTCGTTTCCTTTGGCGGGGCCGGAAGCTGGAACTGCGAACCATGCTGCCCCTTTTGGGTTCAGAACCCTCACAGCATTCAATATGCATTTGAATTCACCTCATAAAGTTCAACTTTGGGCAGTCATGTTCCAGGCTTCCTTGTTCTGCAACCGACAAAGTTTGGGTGATTCCAGAAAATTTAGGAACAAATGGAAACCTGATTGGAAGATAATTTGTGATTACCCTGTGTGATTTTGGAGAAGGATTTGCACGTTACGAGCTCAGCTTGCGCGCCCCTGTGCCGCCCTAGCTGCTAGATACCTGAAAGGACAAATTGAGAGACCAAAAAAGTTATGGGTCAATTCACCCCGTACCCCAGGTGTACCATCACTAACCATTGTTTTCCCGATAGTTTTGTTTGTAAACTTATCCCCACGACATGGGTTGGTTAACTGCTTGACCCATAGCCATATAGTTGGTGTACATCCCCGAGTATTAACCATTGTTTTCCCTCTGACTTCGTTGGTTACTATCCCCCTATTCTTGGTAGGTTAACTCCTTGACCCGGTCGCCCGCCATCTCCATGAAGCCTTGGGTGATCGATGGATGGCATCCAGCCATCGCATCACCAAGGTATGGAGCTCCCATCACCTGCAAGGAAGGCCCAGAGATTCCTCACGAGGGCACCTGCACTCCCAGCTGTGGTGAGGGATATGAAGCGGAGACCTGGCCGCGCCTGGTGAAGCCTCCAGCCATGGAGATCAATGGATCCATGAAGCGGTGGGTGTATCCATGGTGCTGTCATGGAATTTCTCATGGAATTGCTGTGACTCAGGCTGTGGTTATCTCAGGCTTGTTGGTTGGTGATGGTTGGTGGTCGTTTGCTTGGAGTAGCACTTGATAGTTTTGCGCACATGCCCCGAGCGCGCACCTTCGAAAATCACCTTTTTGATGCTCATAGGGGTCTAGAGATTGCTGATTTTTTTGGAATCAGTGTCAACGTTTATGAAATTGCCTGGGCTTATTCATCAGCTAAACATATACAGGTACCTATATAGATATGTTATATTATGGGATGTGACAGTGGTATGTTTCATCTCTTATAAAATGTGGGCCTAATTCATAGCATGCTGATGTTCATCCGATGTAAACCGCACGCTTGTATCACAATTGGGTCGATTGAACCCAGCTACACCCGAACGAGATCGAATTAGTAAACTGTTTGTAGCTGAGTTCAATCGAATTTGGCAACGAATTAATATGACTGGTGAAACTGCGCAACGAACTGGTCTGCCACTGGTGAATTGGTTTTGACGAGTCTGTTGCACCCAGGACAGTGGCTCGCTTGAGTGTCTCGCAGGGGTCATGATCCCACCACGCTTCGAATGCTTTGCTTTAAACTGCACCGCTACACATTGGATTCCTGGGGCCACGATGCCCCTGCCGGCGTACAATCGAACTGTGGCATTTATTGGTAGCTCGGCTTTGCAGCCGAAAAATGGGGGTGCCAGCTGGGGTTCATGTCATGGTTGTCAAGGTCATATCTCTTGTGTTGTTCCCTACAAGCGGGTCATGATGCTTTGTTGATAGCATTTCGTGGTTGTGGTGTGGATGGATTTTTGTTGGTGAAGTTGCAAATGTGGTCCAAATGCAAGGTATGCACAGCTATCTTAAAGTCAACAAATGTAATGCAGGCAATGCAATCTAATCCAATGCATTGGACTTTATCTAGTCTAGCCTAGTGACCCTAGTGTAAAACCACAAATAGTAACGTAAAGTGACCAAATCTATTGTATAGTGGAACGCAACTATGATGTAATTGGAGGTGATGCTCTGTGATATATTTGTGGGTAAACGAGACAATGACAGCACCAACCAATCAACCAACGACTAGCTCAAATACATTTCAATCCCTTCATCCTTTGAAGGTCGTAAATGCTTCGATTGTTCGAACAAGTCGGTGTCCTCGTTGTCTCACTCAGCCATCTCAGCGCTCAGGAAATGCCAACGATCCTCTGATTGAATATGTCCCTCCGGAGCCTCAGACATGCCTGGAAGGATCCAGTATTTGGAGCGGAGGCGGGGTTCGCAGTGGTGGTGGAACCAGGGAACAGCCTCCCAACGCGACTGGACAGCCAACTGAAGGATGCGGATCCAGTGACACTCCTGCAAACGAACTATCTAGAATGGGTTTACCCACCAAAATAATGGTGATTCTTATCTTCCAGGTCAGTTTGCCAGTAGATTGGCTCATGGGCCGCTTTTGTCGGGATCTTCTCGTGGAATTCCATGGAAAAGTAGAGACATTGGAGAGCTCAAGCCTGGTGACATGCAAGTGATCTCAACAATATTCCTGCGATGTCCAGCCTTTCCAAAACAGGGATATCAGTACAACTTAATTACAAGTAGCAAGATTACTATATCATACTGTTTATGGTTTTCCAGTTGTGCCTTGATTTTTATGTATATTAAAGGCAACCATCCCTACCTCAACAAAGTCTCTCAAGCAGCATATGATGGTTTCTCAAAATAGGGGTACCCCCAAATCATCCAACATTTTTCATCAGTAGCAATAAACCAACCAGTGTGGGGATTTATTATTCGAACATATCATATCAGTAGCAATAATCCAACAAATGATTGATTTGTTCGCTATTTTAACACAATCATTAGCAATCATTTTTCACCATTTGGGGTTCCCTATTATTCGAAATTACCATGCTTGCAATGTTGCTCGGAACGGACAAATGGGCCATCTCCCGAGAGCTGTGGCATGATGATCTTGGCATAAAGTCAATCGGATCATCTATACATAATCATGGTGATAGTCATTGGAATAGTTGAATTATTTGATTGGATAGTCACTTGGTGGTTTGTCAAAATAGGAGTACTTCTAAATCATCCAATATTGGTCGTTTATGCGAATAATCCAACCAAAACTTTGGGGTTGCCCGGCATGGCTTGAGAAACCACCACTTGAATCATTTCAACTACAGCATACAACTCACCACTTCGTTGACGCCGGGGCACTGCGCTAGGCCGGTGCACCGCCAACTGCCAGCCCGGTTACCTGCCGGACATTCCCGTGCTGCAGTGCGAGAGAGGAAGCTTGAGACCGCCCACGTGCCGCGGCGTTGTTGGCAGTTTCGAAAGCCATAGGGGATCCCAACAGCAGAGGATATACCAACAGTATGGTGGTTCCTGAATATCGGGAACCCCGAAGTTATGGCTGGTTCATTACTAATAGATTATTTGATAAACTGGATGATGACTGGACGTCCCCTAGTTTGAGAAGCATCCAGTTGGTTGTGAGGGGTTGGTCACCACCGGAAGCTACAGAAAAAGTACCACTGCTGAAGAGCATGACATGCACCACCACTTGCCACTAGATGGTTTAGCTATTGTTATTGAGTAGCTGTTTGGTGTTCCAGTTTGCCAGGGTTAATCTACCAAAGGTTCCTCGCCCCCTTTTGGTGGCCCGCCCCAAAAGGCTGTGTCCTTTGTTCTGGTTAGTAGCCCCAATTCTCAGACCGGTGTCGCAAAAAAAAAGATGACTTCAGGATTCTTGGGGGTTTCCTCATTTATGGATTTGAACCGATGGTCAACTTGCACCCAACTATGATGACACTTGATGGTTGTAAATCACAAGTCACCCTACTTCTTGATATGGTGATTTCTCAGTTCATAGGGGTACCCCCAGTTGTCATTCCATATTAATCATTTAAAGTAATGGACCAACCGTAGCTTTGGGGGGTTCCCTGAGTCAATGAGACCCCCATATTGTGGATAGACCTTCCTTTTCAGTGAGTTTGTTCAAGTCTCAATCAAGGATCTACGGATCCAATTGAGGACTACAGTGAATTTGCGGCTCACAACATGACACTGACCAACAACAGCGAGACAACCAACTTGATGGGACAATATGATGAGTAAATTGGTTGTCTTGGGAGACTTTCCGTAGAGCTCTAAGCCATCAACCTCCATCTTTTTTCAGCCCACTGGCCGCAGTTTGTGGTGGTTTTCTCCGCAACGAGCTGGGTGGTTTGTCGTGGGACTGCAGTCCCATGGCGCTGCCCCGCATAGCTGTGCAGCTCGAGGAATCAGCAACACAATGTGCCAAACAGATTGTTGATATATCCTGGTTGGTGGTTTAATTAATAATTAACAAATGATTGGTTGACTAATATTTTTCATAGGGGTTGAAACCACCAACCAGTATTATCATAGATCAATCTAGTGACCTGTATTGACCTGGATTACATCAATGTACATGTGCTACACAATTGATATTGTTGATCTCCATCAATACTATGAGAATACTGGTACTTTCATTCGATTTCGAGGTCTTATCACGTCCAGCCTGAAACCACTAGAAGAAAGGACAGTACGCAACTGGTGCGTAGCCCAGCCGACGTCAGTCCAGTGAAGACGGTTGATGCAAATGAATGGTTGATAACCTTAATGGTGCAGCTTAGCTCAGGTTGCCTCAACGGATGGTGGATGGACACAATTTTTCCCCACTGGTTGATGTCAGCTGATGGTGATTACCCTGGTTTAGAACTGCCATTGCTGGGCTAAACTGGGCCTTCTTGTGGCTCAGCCTCTGGTAAACTAAGCCTGTAGAAACTGGTGATTTTTGCCTTCCAGGTT
The DNA here is from genome assembly GCA_009767595.1 of Symbiodinium kawagutii. Taxonomy (NCBI): domain Eukaryota; class Dinophyceae; order Suessiales; family Symbiodiniaceae; genus Symbiodinium; species Symbiodinium kawagutii. The sequence continues at coordinate 845,122 of VSDK01025782.1, read as the reverse complement.
AGTTTACCAGAGGGTTCGTTTCCAGTAGGGTAACCCTTGAGGGAATCATTCGCGCTGCTGAGGTACAACTGCGTGGGTCAGCCCTGCATGGCACCCCGTGATGTGGCCGATGCGCCCACGGTGCCCTGTGTGGAGGGAGCCAGCATCGATCACGGGAGCAATTGCACGCTGATGTGCGACCTTGGAAACTTGGAGAAAGAACTGGAGGATTTTGCTGATAGAAATAACCCTAGCTTGGGATGGTTTCTGGCATTTATTTTTGTGTTCCGTTTTTTTTCCAACCCTGCTCAAATGCGCAGAATATGCGAATTGCCAGGTCCAAATGTGACATTCTTTGTATGACTACCCTCAGTATCAAAGAAAAGTCATTAGCCTTTAACCAGCAGCTGTTTAGCGATTCTGCCATCAACTTTCAGTCATGAAAAATGAGTCAGCATGGTTTCCCATGACCAGTCATGGGCCATGATACCTCTAATCAGTACATAAAGGAGCAACTCGGAATACCTACTAGTGAATTAGTGATCATTGCCTGAACGTGATCACAGTGATCACTACAAAGTATACACTTGATGATGACTAATAAGTACGTACTTACAGTCATGAATGATCACTAAAAATCAGTCATAATTACACTAAATTCCATAGTAGGTTATCGCTCTACTATAGTGCATGGGACAAGATATGTACCTACCATTTATGAGGACAAACTTTCAGGAAGCAAAAACCAGGAATGGCGACCGAGGTGACCAAGGACCTTGCGACCCAAGGATCAGGCAACCATCGACGTCAAGTGTTAAATCTATCGTCATTGGCTGTTAAGATAGTGACACACTAAACGATAGATACCTTCAGTCAATACTCTAAGTTGCTGAAGGTATCTTTAGTTACTTGTTTCATAACAATGTTTATTGACACAGTCAGAGTTTCAATGCTTTGAATTATATTGCATCAGTATTGGTATAGCCAATCTCAGCTAGTGTTTACGATCGTTAGTTGCTTAGTAAGCAAGACATGAGCCACTTGAAGTCAGCTCCTGTCAGGAGGAAAACTCATGCGATTCCAAGGCTTTGTGCCTTCAATACCTGAGCTGAGTTGCAACGCCACCCTGTTCGAACCATCGAGCTTTTTCTGCAGCTCGGCAGCATTCGGACAGGCCATGATCCGATCTCACACCGCCCAAGAAAAGTCATAGATTCAAATGCTGGATTTCGCCACAAGACGTTTTATATGCGTATGAACGGGTACCAGGTTCTGTGGAGAGACTGGTACTTCGAAGAAGAAACACTACCAATACTGCTTGTCACATAATTCCACACCTACCGGCGATGGGCAACCATCTTCCAGGCTGGTTATCACCCGAAGTTGAAGACATAATTTTCTGCAGTCCCCGAAATCCATCATCATCATCATCATCATCATCATCATCATCATCATCATCATCATCATTCCTTCCGATGAAGCCTTACTCAGTTACCCCAATCTCTCAACTTCCGTCCTGGTGGCTGGGAGCCAGGGCCGTGCAGGGGCCGCCGTGACCAGGTATTGGTCAACCCTGCAGCTTTCCGGAGGGCATCCCCAACGCTGCGGACCCTCCCTGCGCGGAAGCACTGGAGAATTTGACCCATGGCGCCACGTGCACCACGCAGTGCTTTGGCGAGGTTGTGGTAGATCCCTTGGAAACTCCAAATCACCATTTTTGGAAAGGTAAACGAGCTATAGCCAGCTATTGATGTTTCAATAGTAGGTAAACCAGCTATCGATGCTGGAAATTTCACGCCAGGTTCGTTTATACCAGGTTGTTCGGATGACATGGGGCTGGGGCGGCGAGCCCTCCAGGTGTCTGGATGGCTACGTCGCAACGGAGCAGTACCTGCTGTGCTACGGCTCATTGTTGCGCCCCAGCGCTTTCCAGTGCTTGCCCAGCTCCACCTTCGCCAACTACGAGCTGCCTGGATCCAGGCCATGGAGATCTCAGTGGTGACCCAAGGGATGATGCGATGGGTGGTATGGTTAGTAGGGATAAATAGCCAACAATCATGGATGGATAAAGAGCTACTCGTTGGTGGTTTCTTCAAATTGGGAACCCCCCGAAGTTTTGGTTGGTTTCTTGATAGTCATGATTCATATTGGATGATTTTGGGGCTACCTTGTCTTGAGAAGCCACCATATATGGATGTGAGTCACTACCAATCATGCCAAATAGGCGAACATCGGAAGACTAATAATTAGTCATGGCTTTGGGATGTGAACAGATGGGGTACAGGGTATTGACCCACAGCAGATTGGCTCGGAAATTTGAACAACAATCATTTGGAATACTCACCCAACGTAGCATCCACGCGAGTATGATCCTGGTGATGTGTTCACACTCAGCCCAGGGGTGGTGGCATCCCTCCTTGCTTCATGTGGTTGCACGATCATCGTGGAAATTTGACGTGTTTTTTTCAAGCTTGAGTTTGTGGAGTGAACTGGCCTTTCAGAAAGTCTTTCGGCGACTTTGATGAGGGGAATTTGTTCGGTGAAAATATCTGGCCCAAAAGAATATTTGCTGCCAACGATTCTGCATAAATAGTACAATTGATGGTTGTGTGACATAATAGAGGTTGGTAAGTGAACCTTAGATGATTCGAATGCATTACAACAGAATAAAACCTACAGAAAATGCTGCTTGTCGAAACTCGGGCTTCTAAACGAGGGTCACAGTGCCCACTTAATGGTGGTTCAACACTCTTGACCATGTTTGTTTGAAACACTGAATGCAATTTTTTCAAGTAGAATTCCTCACCAAGATCCACACATACACAGAATCTGGATTGCAGTTTGTGGCCAGGATTGCAAAAGCGTGGTCGAAAAATATGGCGACTGCAGCGCTCAGCGATGGCTTCGTTCTGGCTTGCCACAAGGAGCTCCGCATCTGTGTCCAAGATCATTGATTGGTTACGAGCTTTCGGTCACCGTGATGGTTCTACATCTGTTGGGTTGGAGCCCGGAGCAGCCGATTAGTCATCAGCGTTCAGCTACCGACCTCCGGCTGGGAAAACCATTGGTGTCACACCAGTAGCCGTCGCCTTTCATCATACATTTTTGGGAACGCACACAGAAGATAAGACAACGCCATCAAAGAGGAATTTACTGCCTAGCGATGGGTATGTATTATTGGATTGTTTGAGAGTGGATACATCCAGTCATATAAAACAAAATAACACATCATTAAAAAGCTATTGCCACATTCGGTCATCATGGTGATGGACCATGCATGAACTGTACATAGTTTATATAAACCTTTTCGCAGATTATGTTTTCCAGCGCGAGTTAACGTCGTTCCGTTAGTTCCTACGAGTTGTTCCAAGAATCTCCAGCAAACCAGAGCTTTGGACTGCCTGGGTTCCCTAGACACTATGCTAATTGATTCTGTGAGATCCCCAAAGGGAAGTGAAAAGAAGCTTACAGTCCGGTAAACTAACATAGCAATAGAAAATCCACCAATTATCAATGGTTTCCCAGGGTTTCTCTATAAAACATGGTGATTTTCCATTGCTATGTCAGTTTACCAGAGGGTATCAAAATTGAAGAAACTTGAAGACCTCAACTATAATAAGTTGAAACAGGAACGAAAAGGCAGTGAACCTCCAGGAAAGGTTCATATGTATTTGTTGCTTTTTGTTTCATGGAGTGTCCTACAATAACAAGATCATAACACAATATCAACCAATAGGTCACCGGTCCTACCAATTCTTTGTTTGGTCCTTGCCTCCGATAGCTAGATTAAGTAGACGGGAATGAACCATCCAATTCATGGCATGAAGTGGCTAGCTGTTCGTGGTGATTCATCCAACTCATGACGAGAATCATCAGACTTGTACAGTTGCTCAGCAATCTGCTGGCGATCTCCAGATTTTGAGACAGGTGTTTCCTGATCCATAGGTGTCCTCCATATCGAAGTCATCATTTGGTGGTTCTGCAGGATGATTTCAGCCAATCGATGTACTGCGTGACGATGCTGTCGGGGGCCAGCCTACTGCAACGGGGGAACCCTACCAGTGTCACTGGCATCGATGTAGAGATGTTCGTCATGGAGCCTTTGAGTCCTGACAAGGCAGGAGGTTTAAGGGTTGGCCAACTTGATTTGACCTGGGGAACACCATGACCAGCTGACCAAAAGTGGCTGAGAATGCTGAATCATGCGCAGTTTTGCTTGACCATCTGATGGTATCTGAAGGAATTAAATTGCTGTAGTTGATGACTTCGTATTCTTTACCTACTCTATTTGGTTGCTTCCTCCCGGTACACCCTACGCGCCCAACCCATCATCCCCCCAGGTCTTGGCCTGCTACAAACTGGAGCTGGGTAGCACTTCCTGTCGCAGCCTGCATCTGGCGCCGCTCACCAGCAGTGGCCTGGTTCAGAGCAACGAGGTGCAGCTGAGCACCGAAGATGCTTGGAAGGGCAGCCCCAAGTGGCCAGATGTGGGGTGAGATCCGGGTATCATGGGTTGATTATGGGTTGGTTAATGTTGGTTATAGGTTGGTTATAGGCTGGTTATAGGTTGGAAGTCAATCAGTTGGGGAGAGTCGTTGAGAACAACGGTACGGTACTGGGGACAATCTCGAAGCTGAGCGTGTAATATGTCATCGGGCACCGCACACCTCGTGGCGGTTTGCCTTTGCTTCCCTAAAAATTACCATCCAAAAGCGACTCCAGTTGGAAAACCAACATTTTTGTGCTTAAAATCCATGCACTTATCCTACTCGCAATTGGTTTGATGTACTACTGCAACCCAGTCAGCTTGAACCACACGCAAATCCAGGCTTGAAGTTCGAACAATCTCGAAAAAATTGGCGTTTGACAGCAAGATACCTGCGCCCACAACTGCCAAGGACAGCTACTACTTGTCCCTAGCGAAACTCAGCGATTCCTCCGCCGTGGTTTGCTTCCAGAGTGGTCTCAGCATGTGGATCTGCCGAGTGATCCCCGCGGCCGCCCCCGCTGCCGCGCCTTCCGTGGGACCGGAGCTGGCGCTTCCGGGGACGCTCAGCGGGCTGGCCGTCGCTGTGGCGTCGGGTTCGGTGGTGGTTTGTGCGGCGCTGGCGGGTCGTGCAGCAAGCTGCTTGGAAGCGGATGCTTGGGAGGGAGCTGTGGCTGCCGGGGGTGTCCCAGTTGATCGCGAGGGGGAGCGGTGCCAGGAGCGGCCCCCAGGAGTGTCCGAACCAAATGCTGGTTGATAAGCTGGTTTTTGAGGGTTAGTCAACTGATTCCTGGGTAAATCAGCTACGCGTTAAAGATCCATGGGTAGTTCACCAATTGATCGACCAGGTGGTTGGCAATGATCCATGATTGTTGATCATTTCAATATATTTCAATGGCTGATAAGGGAAAATGCTAGATCCAGCTGCTTTCAAGGACTTCCCGATCGGCGCTGAAGATGGCCGGCCAGAAAGAAGTGGTGATTTACCAACACAAAAGAGTGGTTTATGACCCAAATGGATCTCCCCTTTACCCCACCTTTTCCAGTCCTCGCAGACTGCTGATTGACCAACGCACTGTAAGATTTAATTGCTACATCCCCTACCATATGGTTCTTCCACAACTCATTTTTTTCCTAACATGTATCCGGGATTCGCAACTGCCTGAGGTTGTCATTTGTTGTCCGTTTCCCTGGAAACTTTGACCCTTCTGAGCTCCACTTTGGTGAGTTCGGGTGCAAACTTCCTTGCAGCCCAAGCGATTGAGCCGGACATGGTGCTGCTGTGCTATTCAGACTGGGCGCCCAGTGCACACAGTGAAGCCATTTGCAACTGGGTTGCAGTTGTCCAGAAACTTGGATCTTGAGTGTTTTTGAGATGGGATGGATTTAATACATATCTACTAGATATTTATTAGATGTTTACTCTTATGTATCTACTGAGATATTTACTGTTTTTTTAATCTAAAGAAGTAAATGTCTAATGTATCTCAAAGAATGATGCTTAATATCTACTAGGTACTTAAATGCCACATATTCTCAGTACTAAAAAGGTTGATGTTTTCGCAGATCAACTGAGTTCCCACCTCGCAGGTCAGTTGTTGCACATCAGCGCGGAACCTTCCTTGCAGCAGATGAGCAACGTGACGGTGGACACTGGCATCACGAGGCGCAGCGCTTCGTTGAGCATCATGGGACCGCCGAGATGTTTGAGGTGGTACTGTACATCACTAGCTCATGTTAGAAGTTTGAGTTATGGGGGTTCTTTTTGTTGGGATGCTTATGTGGGTGGTTTATGGGGGTGATTTATGGGGGTGGCTGATGCATAGGGGTGGTCTATGACTTGGTTGAAGTCCTATTCAAAGCCATCGCAGATGGTGTTCATTGGCGTTCACTGTCTCTATTCTGAATGATTTTAAAGCAGCCATCCTTCAACTTAGTTATGGACTATGCCACCAAGGAAGCACCAGTTTTGATGGCTCCACTTCTGCTGCTGCCGCACTAGTTGGATACTAAAAAAGGAGGGTGTAAACCAGTCCGGTTGATGCTGCAAATCCAAGATCCAAGCACTAAGCAGCATAAACCACTCCATCACAAAGTGTACCATTGCTGAGCATCCTTAACCATCCTCAAGCACCACTAATTCAGCAACCACCATTCATTAAGCACCATGAAGCACCATGAAGCACCATGGAGCACCATCAACCGACACCACCATTCACCACCACCATGAACCATCGCTACCCACCCGCCATTTCGCTGCTGGAGGTACCTCACTTTGGCTCCGGTTCGGTCGAGTGATCGGCAGCTCCTGTGTTTTGAGCGACAGGGCCCGGAGGAGGACAGGCCCTGCGAGGACCGGCGTTTGCAATGCAGGGAATGGGCGCCTTGGCGGGATGGGTCCAGTGGTTGGGGGTGCCGCTATGGCTTGGCACATAGGTCCAGTCACCTCCAATCAAAACAGTTCCAATGAATTGGCCTCTGATGTTGCAGCTGATTTTTTTTTGATCCCCTTAGCTATTGATTGCCAGGCCTTCTGTGCACTGCATTGCGCTCAGGCAGATGCTGGTGAATGTGCCTTCAACCCCAAATACATGGAGGAATACTGCCGGCTCCTTGGCGGTGTTGAAATCGTGGCAGTTATTCAGCTGATGACTCGCGCCACGCAACTGAACAGCTCAACAGTGGCTGTATCCCACCGTGATTTGGGTCTTGATTCCACGTCAGTTTTGACGGCTGGAACTGCGGGCATGATTAAGTAAACCAGCCTGACCTCACCATGGACCACTCAACATCAAATGTGGTTAATATACAGTAAACATACCCAATATACCGAGCTGGTAAACCATCACCAAACCAGCAATAATTATCGAGTATTATCACTGTTCAACAGTAAACATCACTAAACCAGCTAGGTATGCTCAGCTCAAGTGCCGGTTGATATAACGATCGTTTGTTGAAATTTTCCACCGAACGAAGTTCCGGCCTTGGGGACTTGACCGGGTGCAAATAGCAGCAATGACGCAGATGGCCTTGATCCTTGCTGCAACACGCAACGCACAGCTGCAATGCCAACACCAGAAGCCCATCCACCAACAAGCAATCGTTAATCCAATTAGTTTATGGTTAAACTATTGGATTATTATTCATCAATTTTGAAGCAATTAATCAATTGTAGTCAATTATTAAGCAAATATTCATCAATTATTGAATTATTACTTCACCTTGACCTGACGTCACCAAGAACCACCAGAGGTTGGCTGTGCTTCCCAAGGCTCTCCTGCGGCATTTGTTCGGAGGTTGGGATCAACCGTGGTCAGTGCCACTTGACGACCTGGGGAAGGTGGGTATGTGGGATCTTGGTAGTCCTCATATCACTATTTAGAATGGTTAATACCACCAATAACGGTTAATAATAGTGGATAATAAGCAACTGCAATGGTTCACCAACAATCATGGTTAAACCACTACTAGTTGCTGGTTTCTCCAAACAGGGGACCCCCCAAATCAATGGTTTATTACTATGAATGGTTAAGAATGGATGCTTGGGGGTCCCCGATTTTGAGAAGCACCCAAAGGTTATACCAATGAACAGTGTGGTTCTGAGCTTCCAGCTTAGTCTACCAGCTTAGCATGTGGTGGTTTCTCAAAGGGGAACCCTAAGAATGGATGGTTTATTGTTAGAAATCATTGATGTTGGATGACTTGGGGGTCCCGTATTTTGAGAAACAGCCATATGGGTACGAATTCACACATAAATATATGTAGAAATATGCGTATGTATTTACATATTTTACATTATATATATATATAAACTCACGAACCCGGATGTGGAATTTTCCAATTTGTTTGTTCAGCATAATTGAATACCACCACAACGATATTCCACACTTGGTGCTGTAGATATTGTGCTATCAGTGTATAGGGACGTGCTAGTGGTTTCGAAAACCATGTAACATACTGTTCACAACGAAAAGTTTAATCACAACCCGCCATTTTTCACCAAGATCTATCATGATTGACACTCGTTCACAATGATGACTGATCTTCCTGCATTGTTGCACAATCAGCTCTAACCAATATCACCCACGATTCACGATTAAGTGCTGACCATCAGTGGCCCATCATTCACCATCATCAACCACCCAACTAGCCATCATCAACCACCGAACCAACGATCATTGACCATCATTAATCACATAAAACCCTAAGTGGCAAATCATTAAGCATCATGAACTGGAAACACTCATCAATCACCAAGATCATTTAACATGGACCATCATGAACTGACAACTCACATAGATCTTGAAGCAGCAGCCACCATGGTCACCAGCTGTGAGGCAATGTGCTGGGGCTGGATTCCAATTTCACCCTGCGCAGTGGCCCTCCCGCGGTCGTCAACCCCGGCATCACGTGGAATTTGGCGGCGGCCAAGGCAGGGAATGTCGCCCCCCTGAAGTTGCTGTTGTCAGGATGCCAGGTCATTGCAGTGTTGACTCAGCGTGGATGATCGTGGTGCATTCGAATGATTAAGCAGAAAGACTATGTCTATTCAATCTCTATCACCACGTAAGGGGGGCTTATCATTAGGCATATCAGCAGCTGACCTGACTAAGGGGGCGGATACTCTATAAGAAGCAGCACCCGTCCCGTTGGCTCATGCTCAGATTGCGAGTAAGTAAAGCCGTCTTTGGTGGTGATGATGATGACAATGATGATGATGATGATGATGATGATGATAATGATGATGATGATGATGATGATGGTGGTGATGATGACAATGATGATGATGATGATGATGATGATGATGATGATGATGGTGATGGTGATGGTGATGGTGATGTTGATGGTGATGGTGATGGTGATGGTGATGGTGATGGTGATGGTGATGGTGATAGGGATGTTGATGGTGATGTTGAGGATAGGAATTGAACAACTAGCAATAGTAGTCAGCAACGTCAACAAAAGCCACACCAGACAAGATAGGAACATAGGCTAGTCAAAGGACGTGTGCAAGCAGGATATGCGGAGCAAAACAAGGTAGGCATAGAGTTGGTACTAGTGTGAGGACAGGCCCACGTTGGATCTTCATTGTTGATCAAGCCAAGCCATTCAGCATTGGTAGGTGTCCCAGTTAGCCCTCGGGTTGAGCATGGCTACACAACTGGGATAGCACTACGGTATCATCCATTGGCCATCATTGTAACCATCATGGCAAGTGAATTTTCATTATCTCAACTTATCAATAAACTACTTAACTTCATTGATTAGAAGAAGTATCATCAACCATGTATCATTTGTCAACCCAAGAACTTCCAACATGAAGAGAAAGGCTCGCCTGTTCACTGTTACAGCAACCACCCCCTGAACCAAGCATTGGCCATCGCCAACTAGTCTCACTCTTCACCACCTCAGCACCTTTAAAGGTCTCAGAAATGATCAAACCGGAACTAACCACAACGTTTTGACTGACAAGAGGACTAACCGCCCTTTCACCTCACCAAGACCCTTGGCACGACTGAAGATGTTCACCACAACCAACTCACAGATCCATATCTCTACCAGCTGCCCATGACCAGCTCCCCAGGTGAACAACGACACGGCGTTGGTCTGCTTCTCCGATGCCACGGTGCGGGACGCGGGGCGCTGTGTGTCGCTGTGGGCTGTGCGGAATTGGGAAATCCTCGAGGCGCGGCCCTGCGAAGCAGGAGATGCCGTGGCGACCTGCTTGGGATGAGAAAAAGCTGCGCTTGGCCGCTGGTTGGTGACTGGAAGCAGGGGGAAATGTGGTGATTTCAAGGGTTGCGTGGCAGGGTTTGGGTGAAAGATGCTGGTTGAGTTGCAAGTTTAAACTTGCATAAACCATGGTGAGCCGCCCTGGATTCGTCCTGTCGCTCTTCCACGGTTGCAAGCTGAAGATCGCAGCTCAGGTTACAGCTCCAGCTTGGTGGGATGTGACTTGGAGCACCAAGCTGGCCTTGGTTGAGAATGGTTACTGAAGTGACATCATCAATTGGTGGTTTCTCAAAATAGGGGTACCCCCAAATCATCCAGTTTATAGTCATTGATAGTACTAAACCAACTATTTTTGGGGTTCCCTATTTTGAGAAACAGCCAATTAGGCTCGAGGGCTTAATCATCAACTCCTCTATTTTTCATAGGGGTTGAAACCACCGACCAGATTAGGCTCAAGGGCTGCGGATGAATTTCCTGCAGTAACCAAGATCATGCACTTAAGTAACATCACTATGATTATATATATTATATATATATATGTATTATATCATCAAGGTTGACTCATAGTGAAGTTGGCTAATTATCCTGAATTGAACTTATTTGCTTGACTAATAGTTGGTTGGCTAATGCATAAGGGAAACATCATGCAAAAGCATGGTTCAGTATGGCTGATCGATGGTGAGCAACCATCCTGGTGGTTGATCTGCTTCTCTTTGCAAATGCGCAGCGGCAACGGCAACAACAACGCCCAGCAACTGGTCAAAGTTGGCACCTGGCGAGCACTACCACGTTCGGATCTATGGACGAACCTGACAAAACCATTAGGTTTGGAGTGGGCCACGATGAACCCTTGTGGTTGTTGGTTGAAGGCCTGGCTATATGCCGGGATCAACCACAGTTCGTTGACGAACCGGTTGCTCTATCGCGCCTAGTTGATACCCTGATGAGAACAGCGAGAAAATGCAATTGTTGCACCTAAGTGTGATGAACCACTGTCCCGTTTTTGGGCATGAAGAGTTTCACCCGGAGACTCACGGATGGTCACTTGGTAACTTGGGATACTATGCTGGCTGGATTACAGCTATGAGCTCAGCATTTTAATGTTTTTGGGATTATATAGATTGAATTACCTCATATCCACGGCAATCAACACTAAAAATTATATATCCACTATACACTAAAAACACTTCCAGCAAGAGATCTAATTGCGTCACCAAGTGTGCTGTCACCTGACCACTGACGCAGCGACTTGTTGCGCCCAGGACCGCAGCTGTTGTGCATTTGGGCGAAGGCGTCATGGAGGTGCGGGGTCTGGGCCGAAGCTGAGAGTGCTGGGCTGTCATGGACTGGGTGACAACTGGACAGCCACCCTTAATCAATCTACTGGTAGTGACTGCTATAGTATTGGTTATAGTTGTCAACATTTATAGTATACTAGTTATTTAGTTCCAACATTTATAGTAATTATTCAATATAGTACAATATTGTTTATAGTTTCAGTTATAGTATTATCAACATGTATCAACCACTTATAGTTGTTAACCGGTTATAGTTATAGATGACCGTCTATAGTATTGGCAATCAGTTGTAGTCGTCGACAACTATAACTATTTCCGTAGAATTGACAAATCTTATCGATAAGTTATACTGACTATTTTTGATAAGCACTATTGACAGTCAACCTTCATCATCGATTGATAGTGTTTACCGTCTGGTAAATTGACCTGGAAATTGAAGATCACCGTATTTTGTACGGAGACCCTGTGAAACCAGCTATAATTCGTCGATTTTCCATTCCCGGGTTACTTTACCAGAGAGTAAGGTTGGTTAGTAGATATTGGTTGTTGTGTTTTTTTTGCCGCTGGTGAAGGTTGGTGTATGGTTGATCAGCTGGTGAACATGATGCCGGTGGCTGGGTGATGAGGATAATGATTTGTGTTTCATGATGGGACACGACTGGAAACAACAACAGATGATGGGCGATGATGTTTTCCTTAGCTGGTTAAGAAGAGATCACAAGCTGGTTGATGATTTGGTCACGATGGGTGTAATGATGGTTACTGCATGATTTGAATAAGCGATGGGGTTCATGATGATCAGTAGCCGTTGATAATCAGTGCGAACAATTTTCTAGTGCCTGGGATTGGTTGCTTGCAGAGAGTCACAGTTGAGAATGGCTGGTGGCGGGAATACAGCCAAGAAAAACTCATCTGTGATTGGAATAACTGTTTATCCTTCTGGCAAGCAGTGATTCTTACCCAAGAAAGATGGTTGGTTCCAAAGAGCCAGCTTCATATTCAATTTTTTATTGGGATTCCCAATGATTCAATGTTCAGGTGGATGAAGCACTGTTTGTCAACAGTATGTAACGGTCCAACATGTTTACCATCATCAACTTGGTTTAATTGGTTACGCAAATGATTCATATCCAACCACCTGGATCCAACACCAACCCAACTCACCAGTGCACCAGCTTCATCCAACATTCACCATCACTAAGCATCATTAACCATCATTAACCATCACTAACCATCACCAACCCACCACCAACCCACCACCAACCCACCCCCAACCCACCACCAACCCATCGACCCTTCGCCTTCACCGCCTCGACGTTGCGCCAGCCGCTGCTCCGCTCCCTC
>VSDK01025782.1:800237-832237 GCA_009767595.1 Symbiodinium kawagutii | reverse complement strand
GCCGCCGGAGCAAAGGGGCCCGCCGCTGGCTGCCCCGGTACCCTGGGATGCAGGGCCCAGGTGGGTGACTCGTAAGGCTTGGGGATAAGCTTAAAAGGCAGCCATGAGATGGTTAGGGTGGGTGACTGGTTAGGGATTAGGCCAAGGTTGCTTTGATGATGGTTTTGCGTGGCTGGAGTGATCCACAAAATCGATTTGTGCAACATGCATCGTGCTTCATGCTGGGCAATCTGTGTTCCACCGGAGAAATAAATAGATCCCAAGAAATGGTGCCACATGGTCATAGTTGGGGACCCCATGGATAGACCACTCCTTAATCAATGAGCAGCCAATCGTTGACCATCGCTAATGATTAGCCGTTGTTGTTGCTACTAGTAGTTATTACTTATCATTAATTAACCACTCTTAACCCTTGTAATCCATCATCATCAGCGATCATTAACCATCATCATTAGCCATTCTCAATCATCAACCACTTTCGTCAACCACTATGAACCACTATTGACCATTATTCTCACCATAATCACCATAGTCATCAACCAGTCTAATCACCAACAATGATGGTGGTCAACAATCATTAATGACCACAGTGGTCATCATTACTCATTGTGACTACCCCCCATGGTCAATCATCATTGTCATTCACCACTACTATCAGTCTAATCAATCAACCATCATCATCATTCGCCATCCTGAATCATTAGCCACCATAACTATTGACCAATTAATTTCACCTTAATTGCTATTATCACCAGTCTCATCACATCTAATCAACCAGTTCCATCAACCATTTCCATCAACTATAGTAATTTATTCTCACCATGTTAATCTGCTTGATGAACCAGTCTTATCACTATTCATCAACCAGTTGCCATTATCAATCACCAGTCTAATCATATCCAATCACCAGTCTAATCACATCTATACCATTGTAAACCACTATTTTCCATCATAAACCATCATCATTCACCAGCAGAATCACCATTAATCACATCCAATCACCATGAATCACCATGAATCAACCAGTTCCATCAACCCCCACCACCATGTCAATCTGGTTGATGAACCAGTCTAAGCTCCATTCATCAACCAGTTCCATCAACCAGTTCCATCAACCCTCATCTCATCAACCTCCATCAATCACCGCTTCACCAGCTGACCTCCCTGCCAGGACCTGACCTTTCGGACAGCGAGGTGCCCCCACGTCAGTGGCTGCCGGTGTGGTTGGGATGGCTGTGACGGCTGATGCTAGGGATGAGGAAGGGTTGAAAATGGGGAAATGGTTGGTTAATAGCGGTTGAATGGCCGTGAATTGTGGTTCATAGAGGTCCGCCATGGTCAAGAATGGTTGCTAACAGCCATCATCCACCGTGGACTATCATTCTTGACCTTATTAGCCATCATCTACCATCATACTGTTATCCTTACGAACCGTCCTCTTCTTTCATTAGCATGTTCCCTCATGAACCTGCACAAAGCATCACTTTCCCTCATGAAAACCCTCATCACTCACCAATTTCATGTCTCAGTCGCTTTCATCAACCATCACTGTTTCTTCATAAACCCTCTCTATTCGGCTGGCCCAGGAAAGAATGATGAAAACGCGTGGAACCAAACAACGAAACCACATAGTCATGGAACTTTCATCGAAAAACGTCAAAGGGAAAATGATGGTCAATGAAGGCTAATGACAAAACATGATAAGACCTTCAACCACATAGTCATTGTCACCATGGTTTCTTGACCGCCCACGTGGTGCTCCCAACGGCTCGACCGCTCGGCAGGTCGAGCTATGCTGCCGCAGCTGTTGTGCTCCACTGCTGCGGGAGCGCAGTATCACAGAGGACCTGCCGGTGGAGCTGATGGGTGCAGCTGGTGGGTTAATGGCTGAGTAATAGCTGATGAATAGCTGATTGATGGTGAGGTTTCCTGGTGGAAGGGGATAAGCAACTAGGGTTTTGATCAGATGTTACAAGGGCTGATTAAGGTTCATTGTATAGGGTTTCATGAGGGGCTTCTGATAAGGTTGATGGTTGAATAGTGGTGGATTAATGGCTGATTGATGATTAATGACTCGGGAGTTCATAGCTACAGTAATCAATGATTAGTTGGTGATTCATCAATGGTTGATCAAGGATTAGTTGACAATCAGCAAATTCATGGCTTAACAGATGACTGATGCTTGATTATTGGCCGATTGATGGCTCAATCATTTTTAATGAATGTCTAATTTATGGCCAAACAATTAATTGTTTGTTAACGCTTAGTTGACATTGATGGATGCTTAGTTGCTGGTTGATTGATGTTTGATTAATTGCTAATCAACGGTTCGCTAATGATTGATTAACGCTTTGTTGATGATGAATTGACGGTAAACTCAGGTAATGGTAAGTAAAGGGTCAGTCCGTGGCCAATGCATGGTTGATGAGTGATGGTCAATGGTGATTAAGCCAGTGATAATTCTTGCACAACTAATAGCAATGGATGGGCAATGTCGCATTAATTACAATTTGACATAACCATCATGAACTGCACCTGACCACACATCATCATTGTTATTCAATATCAACCAGTCGTTTTAACAATCATCAGCAATCATTAAGCATCATTGGCCATTATAAGTTGGCCTTAGCTGGCCATCACAAGTCCCAGCCTTCGGTGGGCCTTAACGGACCATCACGGACCGCCATCAGTAGGCCGACTCGCCGACCCTTACGAAGCATCATCAACCATCCTTGGCCGCAGCTTTGCAGCCACGGCGAAGCGCACCGCAGGGGCCCTTGCAAGCCTTGTTGCTGCCCACCGACCTCTGGCAAGCTTGTGCCGAGGCGAGACATGCGTGCGCTGCGAGGAGGTATGGTAGGTAATGATTGAGGATGATTAATCATGGTTAATAGCCATTGATGTAGTGGATCATAGTGATATAGTGGTTGGTATGATGGTTGATCTAGTGGTTGACGAGAGATCATGGGTAATCATTGCCACTCGTGGTTGACAATAAGGGGATAATTAAGAACCATGGTTGAAAGTGTTGGATAGTGGTTTAAAAAAGTGGTCAATAGTGACTGGCTAACCACAATGGTCCATGGTACTGATAGATAGAATTTGACAATCGCGGATGATAGTCAACAATAGCGATTGTCAATCATGATGGAGAATGGCTAGTTGGTAACGGATGGCACGGTTGATGCTGGTCAAACATGATTTATCACGGTTAAGGACAATGTCTACTACGATCGTGTTTTTAGATATCATTGAATCTCTAGATGGTTGTTCATTCATATATGGATTGGTTATCATGAACTATGGTGGTGCTACCATTCTGGAGAATCCTAGTGAGTGTTGTCCGGGGTCCCCCTACAAAACTGTTTGTGACCCATCGTTGGGCGCCTCCAGAATGTGGCACAGGCTGGCGCGGTTGAGACGGCGTCCAGACTGGAACCTGGGATTGTTAGGCACTGTTCACCACTGTGAGCCATTAGAACTGAACATAAATCATTATATCCTAGCACATCAGTCATGACCAGTATCCACCATTAAACTTTGCATAAACCATAGTCATTCTGCCGAATCGATGTTGTTAGCAAGGGATCATGGTCAACCATCATGAACGACTATTCACCATTCCCGTCGCTCCAACGATCGCCTTGTGCCTTGTTGGACATTGCTTCTTTGTCTCAACCTCTATAGGTAAGCATGGGTATACATTTTCCATGAAACCAGTATCAACACTTGTAAATGACATGGCCTCACTGGTTGAAATTATCCATGGGTCTACAGCAAGCATCAATACATGGACGCGCCCCTGCACCTGGGTGCTGCCCTGGCAGGTTGTTGCGTGCGAGGAGTGTATGCCCATGGGCCAAGGCGACTGTGTTTGACGCCTTGCGTTTGGCTCATTGCCGATAGTTGACAGCTGATACTAGTACTTTTTGCGATGAATCAATGGTTAGTGAATTGAATGCTTGATTAATCTTCAACCCAGAGATATAATCAATTGTTAATTAATTAGTAATGAATTGATGGTCCATTGATCGTTGGTTATGGGTTGCCTAGTGGTTGGTTGCGGAATGCTTAGTGAAGGCTTAATTTGCTTAAACGATGCTTAATACCAGGTTTGGTAAACGTTTGTTAGCGATCAATAAATGGTCAACTAATGTTGAATTGATGGTCGGTTGTTGGTTAGTTACTGGTGGATTCACGGATAGCCAAGCGATAGCCAATAGTTTAATGGATAGTTCCCCACAGCATCGAGTCAGGGTCATACTTTTAGCAGGGATCTCGCCTTCCAACTCTGAACTCTTCCATAACCTCCCTATCAATCATCGTCAATCATTGTCATACTCATTCTCTTCATCAAGCAATGTCATCATTGCTCATCGTCAAAATTGATCATTCTTTTTGCTATCATTGTCATCATTCATGATCATGAATCATCATCGTTTAAGATCAATCATAATCATCAACCAAAATTAGCTATCATTTACCATCACTTACCATCAACCAAGATTGTGTTAAAAGCTGATCATTGCCATCTCTTACTGGCTGATGCTTTTGAGGGATCCCTTTAAAGGGGGAGCTAAGGAGCTAGCATGGCATCTCCTGTGCCTTCCGTGGCATTGGCAATGCGCATCGCCATAGCCATAGCCGGGTGGCTTTTAAAGCCATAGGGGTCCCTTACTTTGAGAAACAGCCATGTTTAGTTTCTTGAGTATGACCAGTCTAGGTTTTCCCCACTAGTTATCAACTTCGACAACCGGAAAAGTTAACCTCTGATCATGAAGTATAGGTACCTCTTATATAACCAAATAACAAAATCATCCAATGATCAACCTACAATAAGCCTACAATCAACCTGTGATCTCGATACCCGTGTCATGTAGCTTCTTTTTGCATCACCCGTGGGATGCTGCGGTTTCACCCACCTCACAGCATCACCATCCCCGCAGCATCCGTGCCCAGTGCTCAGGGCACTTGCGTGCACAACCGGGCCGTCTCTTTGTGTCGGCACAGAGCCTGTTGGCAGCAAGAGGAGCGATGCAGCCTTTACGGCTGTGGTGAACGATGGTTAGGTAATGGGTAATCAAGAATGAACCACAGCATATTGGCTGACACCCGTGGTTTCAGCTTATTAATCTTTTTATTAAGATGGTTAGGTTAGCCATTAGGTAATCAATAGTTAATAAGAATTGAATGGTTAATGAACGGTTCATGAATGGTCAACGGTTCATTCGTGAATGGTTCATGGTTAATGAATGGCGTTCAACAATCACTTGTCAGGTAATGGGTAATGATGGTGAACGACGAGTTGATAAACGTGATACCCAAATGGTTCAAATACCCATTGTTAGGTAATAAATGGTTAATTCAACATGCTTGACAACCACTTGAACGACTAGTTGTTAAAGATGTTTAAGCATATTTCAACGAACCATGTTATTAGTTTAGGGTACGTGTTAACGACTAGTTGTTAAACATGTTTAGTGGTTGATACCGGATACGAAGCAACGAGACTGGCGGGCCAGGAGATCTCTCGCCAGCGCTGGTGCCATCGCCTTCGGGGCTGCTGCTGTGCAGCTGCGGTGCCGTGCTGGGTGAGGCGGATGCACCAAGGTCGCGGCGATTCAGGGGGGTTGGGTGAGCTTGTTTGACAGTGGTGGATCATGTGGCTATGGGTCAATATGAACCAACCAACTAATGGTTAACAGCTGGTTAATGGCTGATAATAGGGGATGCTAAGTAACAATCCTAGGGGAGATGCTAAGTAACAATATATATATATATATATACATATATGTATATATATATATATATATATGTCAATTATGGCTATGGGTCAAGCAGTTAACCAACCAATATTGGGGATAATGACCAACAGATTCATAGGGAAAACGATTGGAAATGATAGGGGAACCAGGGGGACTAAGGGTTTTGACCCATAGCCATGTGGTGGTGTCTTAAGAGCTGGGGGTACCCCCAAATCATCCCACAGGAACCATTGATAGTAAGGAACCTGCCATTTTTGGGGTTCCCTCTTTTGAGAAACATCCATGTACTCAATAAAGGTGGATGTAGTGTAGTTGGTAGTTATGTAGATGAATGGTTGATCATGTAGTGGATACAGCGTTGATTGATGTAGTAGATGGCAATTCATGGTAGTTCTGTAGATGAATGGTTTGTAGCCAATCCAGGGTTGATGGTGCAGTGAATCAATGCTTGATATTGGTCAATAGTGGTTTATACTGGTCAATGGTAGTAGATCGTTCTGTGGTACAGGGGAGATCATCAAAACATGAGCACATCTTGCCTAACGGCTTAACAATGAAATTCATTTAGAGGGAAACTTCTAGTGACTGATGCAGAGATCATGTCAACACACAGCATACATAGATCAAGAGCATGCAAGAGCTTCTCAACCATAAATTAATCCTGCTCATAGATCCATCTGTTGTCACTCAGCTTATTTACCACGCGCCAACCGGCTTCCTTGAGAACAAACAAAATCTTCTGTGAAGAAGCGGTTGGCCAGTGGTAAATAGGCTGAGTTGGTTGTTCATTACTCTCTCCCAGCCAGTGAAGCTCTTTGAGTCAACCCCTGAGCCCCTAGAGTCGTTAGTCGCTTCCCGGTGCCATAAGGCCCCCTGCCATGGCAGGTCCAAGAACCTGCGGCCGAGCCTTCGTTCCGGTGCTGCGCGTCGCCAGTTTTGTGCTTGGGGCCATGTCTGTCGCAGTGCTGGGGTGCTGATCTACAAGCATCGTGGCTCGCCTCAGTGGAAAGGTGGCACTGTCCATGGGAGGAGCTGCGTGGAGCTCGGAAACCAACATGTTACATGTTTGGGGTGGCGGTTCTTCTGTTGAGAATGTTGGTTCTCCATATCAAATTATTAGTTATAAAAACTCAGGGACCATTGATTGTTAGTGGGAGCAATATTAGTCAGTACTATCCAAACATTGGTGGAGCTTGCATTCCTAGTGGCACTGCCATCGGTTGTACAAGTGGCTAATACTCACCATAGTAGTGGCTAGGCCAACTATCCTATGAACTCCTGTGTTGGATACAGGATGGGCATGACCAGTAAAACTCCCATTCACCATTCACTCGCTCGATGGTTGCCGATTGTTGGTATCCCCTTGTTGTGAACCAAGATCATGCAGTAAGATCCACTATCAACGCTTGTTCATCACGAATCAATCATAATCAAGCAGTGTTAGCTTTATGAGCTATTCTCAACCATGATCAACTAAGTTTCCTTTCATCATTCATCATGATGAACAATTCGCTTCAGCATTGTCAGCTTCCATGTGGCCCCCAAACGTTAGAGTCGCTGGTTATGATTCGCCACCAAAGAACCTGCTTATGTCGGCCCCTAGTTTTGAGTTGGTCCAGATTCGCCACTGAACAAGCTGATTATGTCTCCCACAATTGGTAGTTTCTCTAGTTCTAAACCGACGAATCCCTAACACAGTATTGGTTCTCAGTTATCATCCCTCACAACCACCTTGGCCAGCTATAACTAGGGAAACTACCAGGTCCCAGGTACCAGCTGCACCCCTCATCTTCCATGATTCCCAGCCCTGAGGTGCTTCCTTACCTCGATCCGAAGATGGTAACGATGCGCTGGCAGACTACACTGAGGACCTGGGACCCCCTGCAACGTGCGGTTGGCGGTTGGCGAAGTGAAGGTCTGGTAGATGACCATTAGACATGCTCATATATGGGTATGGGTCAAGCAGTCAACCAACCAATTTCATGGGGGATAATGACTAACAAAACTATAGGGAAACAATGGTTAATGATAGGGGAACCAGGGGTACGGGGTTTTGACCCACAGCCATATTCACAGTAAATAACAACATTAGATCTAGTATGGAGTTGGTTTACCACTAGATGCTGTTACATACTGTATCACTTGGGGTTTACCACTAGAAACAATGGTATAAGGATATAGCAACAATTAGTATTCAGATCTGCTGATATATCTGGTAGATATCCACTAGAACCAGGGCAACTGTCACTTAGATATAACACTTAGAGTTAATCTTGCTACAACTAGCTGAACCGGCGGGCCTGTTGAGCTTGCCCTGTCCCCGGGTGGGTGAAAAACGTTGGGCTTGAAGCAGATTCTGAGGTTGCGAAAAAACATTTGATAAAGATCACTTCAGAGAATTCGTATCAACCAACTGCCACCACTGATGGACCACAACCAACTAATAGAAATCCCAGGGATCAAAATGTGCACGAGGATGACTTATTATCTCCAGCACCGGTATAGTGGGAAACGGCAGGTGATTTTCCAGCAAGCTTCCTTGATTACCGGAAGGTGAACAAACTTACCACCGTCAACTACCATCACCCGCATCAGGATGAGCAAACATGAAACCTTGACCATTCTAGGCATTACTTATAGCCGCCCATCATTCATTCACCTTGCTAGAATGGGAATTCATGAACTTGCCGTGCGTGCATTCATTAACTTAGTGAACCCTTGAATTGAATGGGCGCCCACTATTTATCGCATCATTAACTTGGCACTGCTGCCAGGATGCCTCCGTCTTGGCCCATCTCCTGACCTTGAGAATCAGCGAGGTGCGGCAGCGACAGCCGAAGGCAACCGGGTAACCTGGTAGGTACCTGTAAGGAGAAGGTTCATAGGTTGATCACGTTGATAAGTAAGCTGGTTACTTAGCAGGTGATAAGGTTGATCAGGGTACCTGGTAACCATAGCTTGATCACCTGCTTACGTTGATCAGTTCCTTCAGAAACTTATCTCCTTTGCTAGCTGGGGATCCCGAGTTGATCCAGTCCTGAATAGAGCTATTGTAGGGTAGATGGGGTAGCAGGGATTTGTTGACTTTAGACCCATCATGCGGATGCAATTGTCGGGATGCTACCAATTCAGCTGGTCCTTGGTGGGCGGTCCAACAGCTGCTTCCAGCAGATGTGACCGCAGTTTTTCGTCACATGGTGGTTCTTGGAATGGGGAATTAGATGATTCAATATGGCTGTTTCTCAAAATAGGGGACCCCTAAATCATCCATTAATAGTCATTTATAGTAATAAGCCAACCATTTTTGGGGGTCCCCTATTTTGAGAAACCACCATATGATTGATGATTTAGGGGTATCCCTGTTTTGAGACCCACATTGGCACCCAAAACAAAACTCCTTCAAATTCTTTGGGACAACTGAGCTGAATGGCAGCAGAAAGTCATGGAGGAAATTGGTGCAGACCTTGCTTCAACACACTCAGTCATAACATGTTTCGAAGCTTGTCCAACAAGGACTGATGCTTGATCAACTGGCTAATGATGGTGAAACTGATGAAACTGATGGTGAGCTTGTCCAGTAAATTCTATTCGCAATCTATGATTTCCACTCCACGACAATCCAATACATGTTTGTAGTCATCCAGAAATAGACAACGTAACATCCAAAGTCACAGTCACAGCGTTTCCAGGCTTTGTTTGTTGACTGAACAAGGTGAACTCCTTCGACTTAGAACCACTCCACTTCCATGTTTTCCCTTCTGCTGCTGGTAGCGTGGATCAGGGGCAGTCCCGTTTCGTGGTCTTACCCAGCCATCCGTCGCTTGGCGTCGAATTTTTATTCAGGGATTGCAGTGCAGGGGAACCAGGAGGGGGGTTTCCAGAAATGGTGGTGTTTCTCAAAATAGGGGAACCCCCAAATCATCCACTATTAGCCATTTATAGTAATAAACCAGGCATTTTTGGGGCTCCCTATTTTGAGAAACCATCAAATGGCGGTGTTTGCGAACCATCCAAATAATCGCCTTTAACTTCGCCCTTATTAAAAGGGGAAACATCAGTTTTCGGGGGCATTTTGGGACACAGCCACTAATTTTTGTTTATAGGCAAAGTGTGGTCAACCATTTTTTGTAGTGCATTAATATGCATTATAGAATGAGATACAACTACCACTGTTTTCGATTCATATTGGGGGTCTGATCATAAGTCGACTGCAATGGTAGACTACAATCTTTCCAATAGTTGGTGATGTATCCCCAAATATGGTAGGGGTTGATAAACAATTGAACTTTGGAAGATGGTTTCACCCACAAACTCTTGGATGTAATCTGAACCCAGGATGATGCTAAACCCCTTGGTTTTGTCCTCTTACCAAGGGTTACCCTCAGTTGGTCGTTTTCATGGTGGTACCGTCTGGCATCTCTGCCCTAAGTGCCGTGGTTGATCAGAATGGCCAACAATCATAGGTATGATATGGTGATTGATAGCAAACAATCGCCAGGGACAGCCAACAATGATGGGTTTAACAATGGCGTTTGATGATGGCGGGGGTGGATATTTGATCAATGATTGACATGAAATCGAGTGTTTCCGAAAATAGGGGTATCCGGAAATCATCCATTGCTTACCATTGATGGTAGCAAACGAACCCTGTTTGGGATACCCGTATTTCAAGAAACCACCAAATGTGAGATTCATCATCATACCACCCTTGCCTTACCATCGTGCTTTCCCTCCTTTCAGGAATTGACTGGATATGCATCCAGGGGGGTTGATCATCTGCAGATGACTACGAATGTTGTTGCTTATTCGCTTAGGTCTTTGTCAGGAGTACCATGTACCCCGAAATCATCCAGTTTGTTAGACATTTCTAGTAATAAACCAACCATAACAGGGGGGTCCCCAAACTGGCTTGAGAAAGCACCACTTGATATTGCACAAGTCTTGTTGCTGGGTCTTATGCTTCGTACGATGAATCCTTCTTGTTGGCAGTTGTTGTTAGGCACCATCAACCAATGATGAATTATCCAGTGATCATTACTAGGCATTGAGTAGGCACTATGAAACAATTTGCTAGTCATCGTTTAATTATCAATGATGCATTTACGAACCATTTAACCATTCATCAACAATCAATCATTGGTTGATGTAAAATCCATGTAGTCTCCCTACTTGTTCTCTCTTCATTTGAGCCATTGACCATGAACCAGTGAGAAATCTAGCCACCATTATCGCTTCATTATTAACCAGCTGATTTCATTCCGCCAGGAAACGTCAACATCTCATGAATCCCAACGCAACTCGCCACGAAACGCAGTCCGAGCGGTGCGTCGCGCTAGCCACGAGGTCCCTTCTCGGTCACGGGTCGTCGAAGCTGGGCGGCGCAGCAGCCAATGTAGAGGCGCAGGAACCGTACAACTTGGGAGCTTCCCCCTGTAACTGTGCAAAAAAAGGTGGCTATGGGGGAGCCAGGGGTTACTAAACAACAAAATTAGGGGATACTAACCAACAAAACTATAGGGAAATAATGGTTAATGATGGGGGAACCAGGGGTACGGGGTATTGACCCACAGCCAGGTTTCTATTTAAGCACACTGGATGTTTGGAGCAACAGGAAATCAAATCCACTTTACACCATGCAACCCCAATATATGATATGACCATTCTTTGCCAGCTTGGGGGAACACTTGAGCCCTAAAAACTGGTGGAAAAACTGCTTTCCTACGTACCCCAGATTTGCTTACTGTTTGGATTGCTTCTGGCCTTGCCACCTTTGCAGTGCTGGATTTGTTCTTCAATTTCTTTTGCTTGCTTTGCTGCTTTACTTGGTTGTTGCCTTGCACCACTGGACCAGGTACTTGAACACTGCCTTTCCCTGACACCTTATCTTTCACTGGGGCTTTATATACTGTATAACCAAATGACATATTTTTACATACTAGTATTGTTGGTCATTGTTAAATTAGAACCAGTCCCATAATTGACCATAAAATCAATCATTATTAACCACGAGTGTCAGCTATTGCCACCATTCAAGCGGCTAGTCACCATCGTTTCGGCATCATTCTTGGCGTTCGCAGACGCGCAAGCAAAATTGGTGTGAGCCCATTCAGCAGTTGGTGCTTGAGAAGATCATAGGAGAGCAATGAAGCTAGATAGTTACAAATCACTGCCTGATTTCTTGGTTGATATCCGATAGGTCATATCTTAGGGATACAATTCCTATATGAAATTGCTGCAATAGTCAGGGTCATATCCCTTAGGAAAGATCATCTTTTTTGATAGCTCAACACAGCAATCAATAATAGAGAGTAGTTGGGTCCAGTGCATAGTGGTTTCAACCATTTTCGATTTTTCTTCTCTGCAGCACGTTCTGGAATGCTCACAGCAGTGGCTATGGTAACAAACCATTTACCATAAACTAACTATCATCCACGAATCATTGTTGACCAAACATCAGAACCCTGATCAACGATCAACTACTGATCAAGTTAACTATAACCATGAATTGACCATTCATTCATTAGCCATTGTCAACCAACCATCAGTAACCAAACATCATTGACCAACAAACATGAACCAACCATCATCCACCATCATTAGCCAGACATTACTCATCATCAACTATATTAGCCATGGTTAGCTACTGTAACCATCATTGACCAACCATCATGAACCAAACATTACCAAGCATATGCCTTGACTAACCACGATTACTATGATAATGTGAGTGTTTCTTCAAAATGGGAACTCCCAAAAGTGTTGATTTATTACTATCAAGGATGATGTGGGGTTTCCCCTATTTTAAGAAACCACCATATCAAAAAGTAGGCTGACTGTGATTGAATATCATCATTCTATGACCATGACTAGGTATGTGAATTAATCATATTGCACCGGGACCGGTATAACTAGAAGTATGCCTATTACTAACAATGCTGTAGCTATGTATATTAACTAAGCATATTAGACCTTCTGAACCTTGAATCATTAACCATCACTAATACGCATTACAAACCATATCATCACCATAGCTATATATGATTGCCCGCCTCGGGATTTAAGATGTGCAAGTTGGCTGTGTTCCGTAGTGTTTTCAGCTCAATCCCGGATGAGTTGCCCCAACTGCCGTGTGTGGTCGGGGATTCCAACTTGTGCAGTTTGCCGGACCTATCATAGGATCGGTGGATTGCTCCGTGGAGGCCAGCTCCAGGTGTACCACGAGTACTTGCTGTTGAGTACCCTGCGAAATTGCGCGGGGGTCATCAGCGACCTTTGTGAAGGGGGCCAGCCTGGTCCTTTCGTCTCAGCGGAGGCAGGGGGTGCGCCCCGATCGGGAGGGACCAAGCCTCCTGAAATCGGCCCCTGGCCTCTGACCGAGACAGGAAGAAAAGACGAAGAAGCAAAGCCCAAGGAGAAGCCCGAGGAGCCGGAGGACAGAGGTAAAGAACCAGCATCAGGATCAAAGCCCAGTGGAAGTGACATCGAGAAGCCCGATAAGGAGAAGAAGTCAAAGAAAGTACCAGAGCAAGACAGGAAGAGAGAGAAGTCTTCAAAGGGAAAGGAAAAGCGGACGAAGAAGGACAAAGGAAGCAAGGAGAAGAGGAAGCCCAGCCGAAGTAGGAGTCACGAGGAGGAATCAGAGTCAGTGGAGCGTGGAGCACATCGACATCGAGGAGAGGAATCCGAAGAGGAGAAACCCCGAACCGCAGACGAGGTTCGAAGGGCTAAGAGTCAGAGGCTTGAGGAAGATCCAAGAGGAAGGAAGAGAGGACCTACAGAGGAAGAGGTGCTACGAGATCCCGAAGGGCACGGACTTGGAACCCTCCATATCCGTGGAAGTGCGGGACGGCATTTCGACAGGGAGGCGACTACCCGACGTGAGCCGAAGGCGCCACCGGAGCCAAGTCGATCCCCCATCCGAGGTCGAGGACATTCAAAGGGCAAAGGAGGACGAGGAAACGGAAGAGGTGCGAGAGAAGAAGGAAGGAGAGGAAGGCATTACCAGAGAGGAGTGGATTACTGGAAGACGGTGCGTGAGAACAAGAAGCGAAAGTAGCAATGGCTCCCAAAGCCAAAGCAAAGGCAAAAGCGAAGGCTGTCCCAATGAGGGCAATGAGGGCAGTCCCCAAAGTCAAAGCCAAGGCCAAGGCAAAAGCCGCCGCAGTGGGGCGTTTTGGGCGAGCAGCAATGAGAGGTCCAAGGCTCAGACGACCAGCCATGGCCCCCCGGGCCGGAGCAGCAGTGGAGGACATAGGAGCTCAGTGGGACGCAGGTCAAGCGGTTCCCTTGAAAGCGTTACCGCTCGATCGGCTCATGGAGGGCCGCGGGGTGGTGCTCGAGGAGGTGACCTACTATGGAGTGGTTGGGAGGCTGGCAGGATCAGTGCAAGGGGTGATCAACCGCGACCACCATTTGTACTTGAGATTGATGCCGACAGGAACCACTTTGGAGGGAATCCTGAAGCTTCATTCCGGTCGACCGTCCCTAACCCTTCGAATCCATCGGTGCCAGGAGGGTTGTGCCGAGGAGCAGGTGGCGGACGACTTGTGCCACGGACGCAAGGTGCGGAAGATGTACCCCGTGGACCAGGAGGAACCATGGACCACCAACCTGGAGAAGGTAGCGCCGGCAGCCGAGCCGCTGGACGAACTACCTGCGTTGAGGGAAGCCATGGGCCATCCGGCTTTGGTTCCACCCGCTGGTGGAGCAGTTCGACCCGATGGAGATGCGAAGGAGGCCGATGGAGACAAGAAGGATGTGAAGAAAAAGAAGAAGAAGGACAAGAAGACAAAAAAGGCCGAGAAGAAGGATGCAAAGTCAAGCAACCAGGAGGCTGTCCCCCTGGATGGCAGCAAGCCGAGATTGGCGAGCCAGAAGAGCTTGCGTTCGGTCTTCGGAGGCACGGGGCTGGACCCCAAAGAGAAAGTGAGAGGAAAGGTGACGCGGGCAGCACGGAAACACCTGCGCAAGAAGAATGCCAAGAGCTCTTCGTCGAAGTCGTCAACGGAGGGGAGCAGCAGCACGGGAGAGGACGAGGATGCCGAAGCAACTTTGTACGATCAAGAGAATCGTGTGAAGACTCTTGCGTACAAGTATCCCGGTGCACTGTCGGCTCAAACGCTGTCACAGATGCGTGCGAGCTTGCTTCAAGGACAAGGGTTCGAAGAGAATTCCGGGGGGGGATTCCAAGGAGTCTCCCTCCAATACTTCAGGACCTACCTCCATCACCGTGCAACAGGTCCGGTGCATCGAGAGATGTTGACGCTGGCGACAGCCATCGACAATGCATGTCGGGGTCGCATAGCGCAGACCTTAGACATCCTAACACAACGTCTCAAGGCTACCGAAAGCACATTGAGTGGAACTCATTGGCAGGTAGCCAGGAAACTAGAAGTCCTACCAGCCGAGTTGAATCAACTTTCAGGACAAGGAGAATTGAAGGAGGCGCAGCGAGAGACCTACCAGGAAAACAAGACGAAGTGGCTGGTGGGGCAAGAGCAAGGCAAAGGGACAGGAGCTCAGAAGGGAGGAGGAAAGTTCAAGAGTCAGGGCAAGGAAGATGGCAAGAGACCCAGAGAGACTGGGAAAGGAAAGAAGGGCGAGAACAAGGGCGACAGCTGGCGCAAGAAGGACGAGCCTGGGGCGAAGCCTTAAGTCCCCCTGATGGCTCGATGAAGGAGGGGGATGCGGGGATTCATGACCTCGAACCATCCCAGCAAGACTTCACTACCGTGAGTGGTGATGATGAGAGGGAAGTGGAGGAGCCGACTGAAGATTCATGTGGTGTTGAAGGATCAAGCGTCCCAGCACCCGTGGTGAACCAGATGAACTCCACTGCCTGGCCGAACCCTCGGAGTGAATTTCTTCAAGGTCAGGCGATTTTCCACGAAGCGGAGAAGGACAGCTCCCGAGCCGGTGGCGAGTCGACCGACTTGCCTAGTGGCTCCCTGGGCACCAACCATAGTGCTGCTGAGCACGTCCGAGGGACCGGAAAAGATGGAGCTGCTTCAGGGTTGTCGGGTTTGAGTTTAGGAGAGTGTTCCCCCAAGCTGTTGCAAAGGCTTCTAGAGGTCTTACCACTTCGCAGCAAGCCCACGGGTAAGCGGAATAGGTCTTCCTTGTTCCCCTTGCCTACCTCTAGAGATGTTCTTCTGCAACACTTGGTTGGAACTGATGAACTCGAACTTTCCTGGTTACTTTGTGTCTGCCTCTCGTTGAACTCCCTTTGGGGTGATGACGTGTTTTACAATGGGCCAGTGAGTGACATCCAGAAGATTTGCTTACAAAAACTTTTTCTAGAGGTGAAGAGATTTTGCTCACTCCCCGCGGTGGTGCCTCCACTGAACTGGGGCGAGATTTTAACAACCCGTACCGTCGATTACAAAGGCGATGAAGTGCGAGTGGCTAGGCATTTTTCTTGGAGTAACATCTCACCTGCGTTGCCCGAACAGGTGGGTGTAGTGCCACTCGAAGAGGTTTGTACTTTGGGCAGTCAACATTATGTACGGCATTTTGATGACTTTATCAAACCAAAGGATGAATGGGGTCATATTCCCAGGCCTCGGGTCATGGTCAGCGATGAGGATTGGGGTGATGTCTGTAGAGGTTTGGTTGACAAGGGCGTCTGCATTTTTCTTGAAGAGGAGGATGTTTTCCAAACCGATGATGGCCCACTTCTCAACGGCATGTTTGGTGTAAGTAAAGAAGAATGGACAGATGCGGGGGTGGAGATCTATAGGTTGATCATGAACCTGATCCCCCTGAACAATCTGTGTGCACCCATGACTGGGGATGTGGACACACTACCCAC
This sequence comes from Symbiodinium kawagutii, assembly GCA_009767595.1. Lineage (NCBI taxonomy): Eukaryota > Dinophyceae > Suessiales > Symbiodiniaceae > Symbiodinium > Symbiodinium kawagutii. The sequence goes on along the minus strand of VSDK01025782.1, from coordinate 815,659 downwards.
GTGGGGAGCGATGAATCCGTACTTCCTTCAACCTAGCGAGAATCTTTTGATCAGTAGCGAAGATGTGAAGTGCTTCTTTTACACCATGGCTGTACCGGTTTGCTGGACTAAATACCTTGCATTCAACAAGCCTGTCCCTTACCATGTTTTACCTGCGCACCTTCGGGAGCGAACAGTGTACATCGCGTCACGTGTGTTGCCCATGGGTTTTCTTAACTCCGTGAGCATCGCGCAACACGTGCATCGCAACATGGTTCTTTGGGGTTCTGCCAAGGCTGGTGCGTTGGGTGAGCAGCCCAATGATCCCAGTTGTGAGCTTCGCAAGGATATGGCATTCAGTGTTGGCAATCCTTCATGGCGTGTTTACTTGGATAACTACGACCTGTTGGAAAAGGTTACCGCCACACAGATGGTTGAGGTGCAAGGTGGGGAGGCCCCCGGTGTGTTGGCTCTTAAAGGTGAGTACACTGTCTGGAATATGCCTCGGAACGAGAAGAAGAGTGTGACGCGTGCCACTCGAGCAGATGTTCAAGGCGCTTGTGTTGACGGAGTTACTGGAATTGCTTTTCCCCGTGAGGTCAAGTTAGCAAAGTACCTGGGACTTGGTTTTCTTTTGGGACAACTGAAAACGGCAACACAGAAGCACTGGCAGATTGTTTGTGGTGGACTCGTATACTGTGCTATGTTCCGGCGACCTCTTCTTAGTGGGTTGAACCGAGTGTGGACACATGTAGAAAGTTACAACTCTTCGGGTACACGTTTCCTTCCTCATCCAGATGAATGTCAATTGGAGTTGGCTCGTAGCCTAGGGCTCCTTCCGCTGGCGCGTCTGGACTTTAGGTTGGACATGCACTCCATGGTTAGCTGCAGTGATGCGTCTAGCACTGGGGGTGGCGTTTGTGCCTCAGTTGGACTCACTCCCCTGGGAGGGCAGGTAGCTGCGGGTGGCCTGCGAGGTGAAATCCCTCGACCAGGTCGAGAGCTTCGTGTCCTCTCAGTCAGTTTGTTTGATGGCATTGGTGGGCTCCGAGTTGCCTTAGATGGACTTGGAATTCAAGTCCTTGGTCATGTGTCAGTTGAAATCCAGAAGTCTGCTCAGATGGTGGTTGAGGCCAACTTCCCTGGTGTTGTGCGCGTGTCTTCTGTTGAGGAGGTTGACAGTGACATGGTAAAGGCTTGGAGCATGCAATTCTGTCAATGCGACTTAGTCGTCCTCGGTGCAGGTCCGCCCTGCCAAGGGGTATCGGGATTGAATGCAGATCGAAAGGGAGCACTACGAGATGCTCGGTCAAACCTTTTCCTGCACGTCCCTCGCATACGCAGTTTGCTGCGCCAGCATTTTTGTTGGTGTCCAGTACACAGTATAATGGAGAGTGTGGCATCGATGGACAAGACGGACCGCGACACTATGAGTTCTTATGTTGAAGACAAGCCTTTGAGATGTGATGCGGGTGGTTACCTGTGGTGCCACAGGCCTCGTTTGTACTGGTGCTCTTGGGAGGTTGTGGATGGTTTGGGCTATAGGTTGGAAGAATGGGCTGATGATGTGGTGGACCTGACTTTGGAGGGGTCTCAGCCACTTTCTGAGGTCATCAAGGCGGGTTGGACCAAGGTCGACTTGTCTTGCTCTTTCCCCACATTCACCACCAGTCGCCCACGTTCAAATGCTGGGCGTAAACCTGCCGGCATTGGTAGTTGCTCCAGTTATGAGCTGCAGCAATGGATTGCTGACCAGCATCGATTTCCCCCATACCAATATAAACTATGCAACAGCCTGGTGAACAAGTCCGGAGTTTATCGCTTGCCTGACATTGAAGAGCGTGAGACCATGTTGGGTTTTTGTCCTGGTTACACTGCTATGTGCGCGCCCAAAGGCGACCGCAAAGGCATGGCATACATGGATACTCGTCTCTCCTTGGTAGGCAATTCATGGGCAGTCCCCGTGGTGGCCGCATTGTTGGCCCAACTGTTCAGTCGACTCGGATGGATCACTCCTTTGCATTCTCAGGAAGTTCTCAATTGTTTTCGACCTTTGCACAATGAATATGTTCAAGGCCGCCTGGCACGTTTGCCCTTGAACCCTCGGCGAGGGCTGTGCTCGGTGAAGCCTTACAAGCTGGCCTTCCGCTTGGGGAACCTCATCTCCCTCAAAGGTGAGGATATCCTCCTGACTACCCCAACGACCCAACAAGCAAAATTCCACCGTTTGCGTGCATCTGTGCCAGCACGTCTTTGGAAGTGGAAAATAATCACTGGTTGGCGTTGGGTACATGGGAAGGAGCATATCAATGCCCTTGAACTCAAGGCAATCTTGACAGCTGTTCGATGGAGACTGGAGCATCAACGTCATGTTGGGTGCCGATTCATCCATTTGACTGACAGCCTAGTTTGCCTCCACGCGCTCACTCGTGGGCGCAGCAGCTCCCGAAAGTTACGTCGTCCTCTTTGCAAAGTTGCCGCTCTACTCCTTGCTTGCAATGCCCAACCAGTTTGGGGGTATGTTCACACTGAACAGAACCCCGCCGATCGCCCCTCGCGGTGGGGCAGGCGGGTCAAAACGAAGTTTAGACATGCCGCGTAAACGTGTCCTTGAGGCACTGCAACCACAGGATAGAGCAGCACAACGACGACGACTTGGAACACTTAGGGAGTTGACAGTACAGCCTGCTACAAAACGGCGCTACCGCTTGGCCACCCAGGCTTTTTTCACCTTTCTTGAACATGAAGGGATTGGTTTGCCAAAGGAGAAGAGGAAGCTTGATGGGTTGGTGTCAGATTACCTCGAACACTTGTGGTCTTCGGGCGCAGGGCGAGGTCAAGCTAATGACACACTTGCTGGGTTGCAAGATCTTCAACCGGACCTTCGTCACCACCTTCCTAGTAGTTGGCGCCTGTTGAAGACCTGGTCGGTCAATGAAATTCCGTGTCGTGCTCCCCCTATCCCTGAACATATAGTTCGAGCGATGGTAGGATGGTGTTTTTTCAAGGGTCAATACACATTTGGCATCTCTTTGCTGATAGGCTTTTACTGTATGCTGCGCACAGGAGAAATCTTGAACTTGCGATCAGCAGACATTTTGACCTCGGCAAAAGATCCTCAGGCATTGATCAGTTTGGGACTCACCAAAGGTGGGCGGCGACATGGAGCGGCAGAAAGCGTAGTTTTAGGCTATGAACCTGCTGTCCTGTTGACTCAACAATGGAAGAAGATTGCTACTAGTTCTACTCCACTGGCTAAGTCAGTCAGACATTGGCGATCTCTTTTCCAGGAATGCTTGGTAGCTCTAAATCTGGAGGCACACCAGTTTCGCCCATATAGCCTCCGCCGTGGCGGGGCAACTTTTTGGTTTTCCAAGCATCAGAGTTTTGACAGGATTTTAGTGCAAGGTCGATGGCACACTCAAAAAAGTGCCCGAATATATTTAAACGAAGGTTTGGCTATGCTTGCAAGCATGGCGATTCCTGCTACCGACCCGAATGTGAAACCTTGGATTCAATTTTTTGGCCGAACTCTCACCTCTTTAAATTTTCAAACACTTGAGCCTCCGGCACATGCCGGAAGTGCTGGGGGCCGTGGAAGGACTCGAAACAAACGAGTCAAAGGCAGAGAAAAGGGAAACTTCCGTGTGTATCTATTTTTTTTTCCAGGCGTTAGTCCTTACCAACCACCTGTGCTAGGAGGTCTGGCTCGGCATAGGTAATGGTGAAGCAGTATAAGGGACTTGAGTGTTACCCAGGGGACTGGCCCGGGTTCCACTCTTTGGAAGGACTCGAAACAAACGAGTCAAAGGCAGAGAAAAGGGAAACTTCCGTGTGTATCTATTTTTTTTCCAGGCGTTAGTCCTTACCAACCACCTGTGCTAGGAGGTCTGGCTCGGCATAGGTAATGGTGAAGCAGTATAAGGGACTTGAGTGTTACCCAGGGGACTGGCCCGGGTTCCACTCTTTTTTGGCTGCTGTGATGTGAAGGGAAACATTTTTGGGACTTAACGACCTGATACTCGTATCATTTAACTTTTATCTTGACAATCTGGCTGCGAAGTGGAACAAAAGCTGCTTGTCACATCTTTGATTGCCCGCCTCGGGATTTAAGATGTGCAAGTTGGCTGTGTTCCGTAGTGTTTTCAGCTCAATCCCCCTGCCCCCCCTCCTCTTGGATTGATCTGAGGGAGGGGAAGGACTCGAAACAAACGAGTCAAAGGCAGAGAAAAGGGAAACTTCCGTGTGTATCTATTTTTTTTCCAGGCGTTAGTCCTTACCAACCACCTGTGCTAGGAGGTCTGGCTCGGCATAGGTAATGGTGAAGCAGTATAAGGGACTTGAGTGTTACCCAGGGGACTGGCCCGGGTTCCACTCTTTTTTGGCTGCTGTGATGTGAAGGGAAACATTTTTGGGACTTAACGACCTGATACTCGTATCATTTAACTTTTATCTTGACAATCTGGCTGCGAAGTGGAACAAAAGCTGCTTGTCACATCTTTATATATATACATGTATTCACTAACCATCTTGTACCTATATATATATATATATATATATAACCATTCAAACCATACTGATATATAACTGGTAACATACCTAAGGGGTCATGCTTACTAATTTGCAAAGCTAAGGGATATTGTTATTATTCATTAATACTTTGGGTTGAAAATTAGTAAGAATCCCTTAGTAACCATTAGTAACCATTACTTAAGGTATGGTTACAACCTGGAGGGTAATACTTAACCCTTAGTAACCATTACTCATCGACCATCCTCAACAATCCTGGCAGCCTTCGTCAGGCCTTGGAGTTGCGCTTGCTGCTGCCCGAAGTGCTGATCCTGATCTCAGGCGCCGCGGTCGGCGGGATGCGGCAGTGATGATGAATTGATACAGGTGATTGATGGTTAATCATGGTTAACTAGATGGTTAATGGATGGTCAATGGATGGTCAATGGATGGTCAATGGATGCTGAATGGATGGTTAATTGATTGTTAATAGATGGGCAATGATATGTTATTCATGAGCATTGATTGTGGTCATAGTAAGCTTGATGGTTGGTTGATGGTCAATCATGGTACTGATGATTGGTTAATTGATGGTTTATGGTGGTTAGGTATTGTTGGTTAGTTACCAATGGTTGGTTCATTATGGTTGGTTTATGAAGGCTAGTGAATGAATGGTTGATTGATGGTGGATGATAGTGAAGAATGGCACACCCAGTCACTCCAGTGATCTGATGTAGCAATGTAGAATGCAGTTTGCTGGCTGGAAAATCGCCGTATTGTCATAGAGAAACCGCTTGGAAATCATCAATAACTGGTGCAATATCCATTTCTATGTTAGATCACGAGAGGGTAATCAACACTATTCTCATGAACTGTTGGATGCCCGCAAGTGGTATTTGGCCTATAAATGTATAAAAATTATTGCTCACGACAATGGTTCATAGGTTCTTCATAGCAGTACTTAACAATTGTTGATAGTAGCAGGAACTCGCAGTCACCAAAATTGGTCGATCAGTTTTATTGCACAACCTTGGTTCTACCATCACTGGGTTCTGCAAGGGATCATGATATTCTCTGGAAAGTCAGGGGGTTGAGAACCAATGTTCCCACTGCTGCTGGCAGTCCTCTTCACTCTTCAAGCAGTTCATCGATGGATGGGGCGAGGTTCACAGTAAGTCAGTGTAGACCACAGAAATAGGTCATAAGATATTCCTGTGACATGTCTGCACTAAGTGCAGCATTTCATGACTGGTTGTTTCCTGACACATCAAGAATCACTAGTAGCCACCAACCAGTAGCATTGCATGACTATAGAACCACGTCCTTTTTCCGTTCACATACGCGGGATGACAATGACTATTGTACAGTGGTCACTTGAAACTGTGCAAGACCATGAAGCGGAAACGGTCGGGCCATGGCAATGCTGAAGCAGCTGAAAGTGAGCTTGTCGCCCTCCAGGTTGTCAGTTTGACGGGTGAAGGGCTCGCATTGAAAGTCCCACATTCCACGCTAGGGCGGGAGGTCCGCCGGAGGGTCGTAGAGCAAATGCCATGCAAAGCCGGTGTACAATACGCCCTGCATCACAAGGAAGCGAAGCTCATGCTTGACCAAACTTTAGAAGAACAAGGCATTGTGGGCAGCGAGGCGGTGCTATCCTGCACTCGTGTGCCAACAAATCTGGGTGATGCCTTGGGATATATCCAAGGTCATGAAACTTCGGATGCTGGGGCTGCATTGGAAGGGGTGACCGCATTGCACGGTACATCAAATGGTGCCTACTTGCAGTATCTACCCCAAACCCTGGTGAGCTTGACATTGACCGATCCGGCCTTTGCAATTGGCCGCAATTTGCATGGAGTGACGCTGCCAAGCAATCTTCAGAACCTCACTTTCGGATATGAGTTCAACCAGAGTTTGGAGCAAGTGACGCTGCCAAGCAATCTTCAGAATCTGACTTTTGGACACTTCTTCAACCAGAGTTTGGAGCGAGCGACGCTGCCAAGCAATCTTCAGAATCTGACTTTCGGATATGAGTTCAACCGGAGTTTGAAGCGAGTGACGCTGCCAAGCAATCTTCAGAATCTCACTTTCGGAGCTAGATTCAACCAGAGTTTGGAGCAAGTGACGCTGCCAAGCAATCTTCAGAATCTCACTTTCGGAAATGAGTTCAACCGGAGTTTGGAGCGAGTGACGCTGCCAAGCAACCTTCAGAATCTGACTTTCGGAGCTAGATTCAAGCAGAGTTTGGAGCGAGTGAGGCTGCCAAGCAATCTTCAGAATCTCACTTTCGGAGATGACTTCAACCAGAGTTTGGAGCGAGTGACGCTGCCAAGCAATCTTCAGAATCTCACTTTCGGAGCTAGATTCAACCAGAGTTTGGAGCGAGTGACGCTGCCAAGCAATCTTCAGAATCTCACTTTCGGAGCTAGATTCAACCAGAGTTTGGAGCAAGTGAGGCTGCCAAGCAATCTTCAGAATCTCACTTTCGGAAATGAGTTCAACCGGAGTTTGGAGCGAGTGACGCTGCCAAGCAATCTTCAGAATCTGACTTTCGGAGCTAGATTCAAGCAGAGTTTGGAGCGAGTGAGGCTGCCAAGCAATCTTCAGAATCTGACTTTCGGAGATGACTTCAACCAGAGTTTGGAGCAAGTGACGCTGCCAAGCAACCTTCAGAATCTGACTTTCGGAGCTAGATTCAAGCAGAGTTTGGAGCGAGTGAGGCTGCCAAGCAATCTTCAGAATCTCACTTTCGGAGATGACTTCAACCAGAGTTTGGAGCGAGTGACGCTGCCAAGCAATCTTCAGAATCTCACTTTCGGAGCTAGATTCAACCAGAGTTTGGAGCAAGTGACGCTGCCAAGCAATCTTCAGAATCTCACTTTCGGAGATAAATTCAACCATAGTTTGGAGCGAGTGACGCTGCCAAGCAATCTTCAGAATCTCACTTTCGGAAATGAGTTCAACCGGAGTTTGGAGCGAGTGACGCTGCCAAGCAATCTTCAGAATCTGACTTTCGGAGCTAGATTCAAGCAGAGTTTGGAGCGAGTGAGGCTGCCAAGCAATCTTCAGAATCTGACTTTCGGAGATGACTTCAACCAGAGTTTGGAGCAAGTGACGCTGCCAAGCAATCTTCAGAATCTGACTTTTGGAGACAATTTCAACCATAGTTTGGAGCGAGCGACGCTGCCAAGCAATCTTCAGAATCTGACTTTCGGATGTGAGTTCAACCAGAGTTTGGAGCAAGTGACGCTGCCAAGCAATCTTCAGAATCTGACTTTTGGAGTGCGTTTCAACCAGAGTTTGGATCGAGTGACGCTTCCAAGCAATCTTCTATCTCTGACTTTCGGAATTTGTTTCGACCAGACTTTGGAGCAAGTGACGCTGCCAAGCAATCTTCAGAATCTGACTTTGGGAGACAATTTCCACCATAGTTTGGAGCGAGTGACGCTGCCAAGCAATCTTCAGAATCTGACTTTCGGAGACAATTTCAACCATAGTTTGGAGCGAGTGACGCTGCCAAGCAATCTTCAGAATCTGACTTTCGGATATGAGTTCAACCAGAGTTTGGAGCGAGTGAGGCTGCCAAGCAATCTTCAGAATCTGACTTTTGGAAAAGAGTTCAACCAGAGTTTGGAGCGAGTGACGCTGCCAAGCAATCTTCAGAATCTGACTTTCGGAGATGACTGCAAGCAGAGTTTGGAGCGAGTGACGCTGCCAAGCAATCTTCAGAGTCTCACTTTCGGAGAACACTTCAACCAGAGTTTGGAGCGAGTGACGCTGCCAAGCAATCTTCAGAATCTGACTTTTGGACGTTTCTGCAACCAGAGTTTGGACCGACTTCTGCTTCCCAACAGTCTTAGAACCCTGACCAAGTGGATCTGGTCAGTGAGCTGCTCATGATGCACAGGCTGATGCCGTCAGGCTTGAACTGTGATCCCGGAATCCCGGAAAAAAATCGTCTCAAAATTGGCCGTTGTGTGTCTCGGCCATTTTTTGGGTCCCCCATTTTTAGAAACCACCACCGCTGTCAACCGCCTTTACTTCAGTGTCCCAGTTGTTGAGCTGCTCAAACCGTGAAAGCAAGCCCCAAGCGACACGAGTTCTGCAGTTCGCATGCCTTTGCGCAGCTGTAAACATGCTTCACCTTGCTAGCCCTCAGCCACTGTGTGTCATGACAAGGGTTTGCATAGACGTATTTTCAGCACATTTGTACATTTGTCTAGACATATATATCCAGATAGAGCTATTTTGTGGGTATAGATTTAAATACGGTACAGGGCTGCAAAAATGCTGCACCAAGGCCCCCGGTAATCACCAATAGGACTGTTCTTTCTTGGGGAGTTGTGCCTACACCGGCTATCGATTGGATGGGCCCTTCCTTCAGTAACCGTCACGGTCGCTTTTAAGTCATGTTTAGTGAACCCCCACGCCACATGATGATCGTCCTGGCGGTATTATCATTTGGTTTAGGGGCAACTCAACAAGGTGTGCCACTACAAATTAGATTTGTTGGGTTGTAACCCCATGAATTTGATCAGGGGAAGTTGAACCACCCCGTGACAGATCTAACCGGGTGTTTCCCATGTTTCTCAAAATATTCCAAATAGGGGGCCTCCAGATCATCCAAAACTGATCACTTATGTCAATTTTTGCTGTAATTAGCCAGCTTAATAGTTTAACAGCAAAAGTTGCTCAGCAGAAAGAGCTGGTGAGTTACCATCAAACATGGGGTCCATTGACCGCTGGATCTCCGAGTATTGTTACCCAACAGCCGTGACCACCGGCACTACATTGAGGGTTGACCTGCAGGCGACTGCGATGAAGCCAAACCGCAGCTGGCTTCGAAGGTGGGGTGCTGCGTGCCGAAGACCGTTGCTTTGAGGAGAACTTTTGGAGGTAAGTACTCGTACTTTGCCTGGGATTGGTTCTAGTGAAATCATCATCATCATCATCGTCATCATCATCATCATCATCATCATCATCATCATCATCATCATCATCATCATCACCATCATCATCATCATCATCATCATCATCATCATCATCATCATAATCATCATCATCATCATCATCATCATCATCATCATCATCATCATCATCATCATCATCATATCATCATCATCATCATCATCATCATCACCATCATCACCACCTTGCAGAGGTCAGTGCTTTGCCCAACATTGTTGGTTGTTGATTATTGCTATTGCCACAGTCAAGCATAGTAACAACCATCATTCGAAGGTGATGATAAAATATAATAGCAACTTTTTGTATCTATTTGGCGATGACGGTTGTTGTCGTCGGTTGTTGGTCTTCGCTGATGATTGGTCATTGATATGTGATTTTTAACAACCTGTTGAAACGAGAACACACACGCAAATTTGTTGGTGTTTTCTGTTCTCGTTGGCTGAAGAGGCCATTGAATTGTCGTTTATAATCGGTGCTTACTTGATAGATTTGGTCATTGCATACTATCATAAACGAATTCATTGAGTGGGGGTCCTTATCAATGATCATTGTCCAACATGGGTATTTGCCCCATTCACCCCTGCAGCAGCAGTAGTAGTAGTCGTAGTAGCAGTAGCAGGAGTAATTATAGTAGTATTAGTATGTATGAGTAGTAGTGGGAGGAGGAGCAGCAGCAGTAGTTGTTGCTGTTGTTGTTTTGTTGTGATGATGGTCAATGCTCAAGAAATAGGGAGCCATGGTGAGGCCTTCAAGGGATAAGCTGATGGGTGAGCAACAAGGCAGCCTTCAGTTGTTGCGAATCGGTTTCGAACCCAATGTGCAACCAGTTTGAGTTGGTCAAAATGTTGTACTGCAAGGTATAATATATCATGGTACCCTTGTGGCTCATATGTACATATATATATATATACATACATAAAAAAGATATGCACAATAGTAGCTATACACTACGACCAAGCACGATGGGTGGAATCGGCGACACAGCACGTGGAATCCTCCCTGGATCGTCCGTTTGACACTTGAATCGGAAGTGGAAGAGTAATTTCCAACCTTGGAGATGGATCTTTTGCTGCAAAACGTACGAGGAAGTTCCAATCCATTCCAGTAACCCATAGTCCTTTCCTTCGATTCCTTTTGATTCAACTTGTCGGAGTCACGCTTTGTTTCTGATGGTTGATTGTGGTCGGAGATAGTCAATAAATACATGGTGAATAGTTGGATACTTGATAAACGGTCTATAGATAGTTCACAACCATTAACAACCACTTTGACTATTATCCATCTTCAGGTATCTATGAGCCATCAACCACAAACTAGTGGTGAACAACCATTCCTGATAGAGATTGTAAAGAATCAGCAACCACTTTGAGTATCTATTAACCATCCACCACAACGGTTATCAACTTGAAAATCTTTTGGATGGTTGACTAACAGTACCACTTTGAGTATCTATTAGCCATCACTAACCAGCGATTAACAACCACTTTGAGAATCTATTAACCCAGTCACAGCGCTGGCTCGACACGCAACGGCAGGTGCTGTTTCGCAGCTGCAAATGCGCCGAGTTGCCGAGCGAAGTGACTCAAGTGGTAGTGCCTCAGGTGCTGAGCGGATCGAAGCTGTCAACCATCCAGCTCCGGTGGTTCGCAGGGGGTTCATCTCAACCAAGGTGATAAGACATCATATATGAATAACCAACTAATGAATAACCACAGGATGATAGTGGTTACTAGGGGATAATAAGCAAAAATAGGGGATATACCTACGATATGCTAATTATAGCGGTTATAACCACTGAGAATGGTTAGTAATAGGGGATAATCACCAAGAAACTTGTGGATAATCACTAATTATGATTGTAGCTATTGTGATAGTATGGTTTTCAGATCGGTATCATTATGGTTGATTATGAATAGCATAGTATGGCTGGTTAATGATTAGTAATGGTTGATTACATAGTCATAGTATGGTTAGTTGAGGTGTATAGGTTACAAAGGTATATATGGTGGTTTCTCAAGTCAGTTTGGGAACCCCAAAGTTATGATGGTTTATTAACTGCTATAGGTTAATAAGCTGGACGATAACTGCGGATACCCCTATTTTGAGAAACCACAATTCGAAACTGGTGTAGATAAAGCTAGATTTCACCGGTGGAGTTTGGACAGACTTGTGTTTCGGATTCGGGGAAGTTCCGAAGATGGTGGCTATAGCTAGCAATCCGGGTTGATCCAGGCCGGACTTTAAAAGCAGGTGTCGAAGAAGAGGCAGGAAAAGCTAGCAGAAGCCAGCCAGCAACAACAACCGATCAACAAAGGTTGATAATGGTGGATATGGCTAAAATTCATGACCAATATTATGACCAATGCCTCCAAGATTACTTGGTGGTGCATCCCCAGATAGTATATGGCTGATTTGTGACCATGGTTATAGGGAATTCCCATAAACAACCTATCACTTTTCCCTTGTGACTATTATAACAGGTTAACAAACATAGTTGACAGCCAGGATTAGTACTACAACAAAACCACCTAATAGATACATGTTAGGAATATCAAGCTATAGGCTTCATTAAATCATCTTTCAGGGTATTCAGGCTCAATGGTTATGGGGTCATTACGCTCCAACAGTCCCTGGTTGCGCAGAAAATCCCGCCGCTATTTATTGCTGGTTTTACCAACCAGGTTAGGGACTGCCAGAGGGTAATTGTTTGTCAAGCCTAGTTTAACCACTATTATTAAACAATACCACTATAGGTAAAATAAAAAAAACAATATCAACCAATATCAACCAATAGTTAACCTATATCATTGTGGTTAAAAATGACAATAGTGGTTAAACTATAATGGTTGATACTATTGTCATCAACCAATATCAACCACTCTTCACTATCATTAACCACTATTATATCACCATTATTAACCATTGTTGACCGCTATTAAACAATAACCACTATTCTAGATCACAGTCATTAACCACTACTATTAACCGCTATTATGCACAATGACTGGTCCTAACCTTTTTTTCCCCCCCCCAGCCACTATCATTCGCCACTATTACTGACCGCTATTCAACAATGGTTGTTGTTAAATGTTAACGAACCGCTGTCATTAATCACTATTATTCACAAGAGTGGTTGTTCAACAGTATGGTGGTTTCTCAAAATAGGGGACCCCCCAAATCATCCTTCAATAGCCATTTATAGTAGTAAACCAACCATTTTTGGGGCTCCCTATTTTGGGAAACACCCATATTGTTTCTCATTATTCAACAACGCCCTTCTGGCTTCGTTCCCATGCTTCGTTCTTTCGCAGCCGCAGGAGGCCTTCGAAGCCGTGTGCTGCACTTTGGACTCCTGGGTGCGGAGGCGGTGAACGGGTTCACCGGGCAACCGTCAAACCGCCGAAGCTTCGGTCACCGTCACGATGCCTCATGGGCCCACAACATGAGTGATGTAGGCTAGAAAAATCGCATCTAAGTGGTGGCTAGGCGCGGTTAGGCTCACATATCATCCATATAGGTCTTGACGTCTTGATATGTCTTGCTGCAGCCTGACTTCAACTGGTTGGTCCAACCCAAGACATGGCAGGCTGCCTCCATCGTTATCCCAAGCACCCGGACGTGAGTGGCACAGTGGCTACTTGCCGCGCCCGCCCGAGTTCTGAAAGAGAGCTGCCGCGCCAGTTCTGATGGCAGCTGCAATTTGTGGAGCTTGTGCATCACGGTTTCTTCTACCAAGAGCATGGCCAGAAACCACAATTCCCACCATGAAGCCAATATGGGACCAGAAACAATACCATTTTTTCATACATCTGAATTGCTGATGGTACCCACACACAATACATCCATACGTATGCCACAAATTACCCCCCAAAGTTCCCGCGTTCTATTGAAAAATGGGCACCCGTCCGAAGTTCCTTGCTGGACTTGACAGCTCATCCTTGGGATTGCTACCCTTGGGATTGTGGGGTCCCCTGTCATCACCTTGTCGCTGAGTCTTGGTTATCCCCTGCTATCAACCACAATGAGCCACGATCAATTGCAATCATCAACGATTATGAACCAATCATCAAACATAGCTGATCATGATCAACCGTCATCCACCATTGTTGACGACAAACCATTGTCTTACCATCCGTTTCCATTATTTTTCATGACAAACCACCAGAGCAATGAACCAACCATTGATCGACCATCAATTAATCTTTGATTGTTTGATGATCCACGGACTAATTAACATTAACGAACCACAAATACACTAATACTAATTACCATCAACCGACCATCAACCCACCATCAAAAAATCATCAAAGAACCATAAAATAACAATCAGCAATCAACCAACCAGCAGTCGCAAGCATGAAGCAATCAATCGAACCATCAACACAAACCATCAGCAAAACCCTGGTAAGCTTAACTATCCAATTATGGAACCAACCAATCAACCACGGAATTCACCAACCATGAACCAGTGGCACAGTAAGCCAAACTATGTAAACTGCTTCATGGTAATCTTCCCAAGTTTTATTGGCCGCTGAACTGCTTCATGATCAACCATCAATGGCTATTTCTAGTTGGTTGATATCACCATTAGTCACCACTATCAACCATCAATGGCTATTATCAACCATAACTATCAACTATCATGGTCATGAACTATCAACCATAACTATCAACCATAATTATTAACCACTGGCCGCTGAACTGCTTCATGGATCTTCATGGTCACCTTCCACAGTAAGCCTAGCAGCCCAACTCGCTGCCTCCGAGGCCTAGACCAGGCCATCCATTCCGAGAACCTGGCGGCGGCCTTGCAGGCCCAAGGTCGGCATGCGGAGGCCGAGGCGTGGCGGCGCGGGCTGTGGCCATGGACGAGGTGAACCGCTGTCAGGTGTTGATGGCTCCTTAGTTGATCTTAGTTAGTTAAATCGATAGAATGGTCAGTACTAGTAGTTAATTCTTAGTTAATCTTGGTTAGTTAGTGACCATGAAGTTAGTGAATCCTAGTTAGTTGATAAATAGCTTAGTTTGTCGATCTTAGTAAGGAATAGCTAGTAAAGGTTATTTGATGCAATGGTTAAGTAATCACAATGGTTAATAACTAACAGTGAACTGGAAAATGGTTTGTGATGCTGGTTACTTAGTAATACAATCGTCAATCATTCGTAATGCTGGCCAATAATGGCAAACAATGGTTAGGAGTACAATGGTTGATTATATCTAATAGTGGTTAGTTCGGAATAGCCAATATATATATATAAATTATTTGGCATAGCTAACCCTAGCTATTCGTATACATATTGCGACAATCATTATTATTATTATTACAGAAAGGCTTGTTGTGAGCGCTGAAATGCCTATAATTTTATCATATTTATTATTCTGTTGGGTTATTTCGCGCTCTCAACAATCCTCGTTTGCCTACCAAAATGGTTGTGGATTTCCATCAACAAACCAAAAAAACCAAAAAAACAAAAAAAAACAAAAAAACCAAAAAAACCAAAAAAACCAAAAAAACCAAAAAAACCAAAAAAACCAAAGTTTTGGGACTATGCCAAACCTAACCCGGTTTGGCATAGTCCCAAAACTTTGGTTTTTTTGGTTTTTTTGGTTTTTTTGGTTTTTTTGGTTTTTTTGGTTTTTATATCTAGATTAATCTGGATCAATCTGGATTAATCTGGATTAATCCTGGAACCAAAAAACTAAAAAAACCAAAAAAACCAAAAAAACCAAAAAAACCAAAAAAACCAAAAAAACCAAAAAAACCAAAAAAACCAAAAAAACCAAAAAAACCAAAAAAACCAAAAAAACCAAAAAAACCAAAAAAACCAAAAAAACCAAAAAAACCAAAAAAACCAAAAAAACCAAAAAAACCAAAAAAACCAAAAAAACCAAAAAAACCAAAAAAACCAAAAAAACCAAAGTTTTGGGACTATGGAGATATGGGTTAGGTTTGGCATAGTCCCAAA
>VSDK01025782.1:781362-799293 GCA_009767595.1 Symbiodinium kawagutii | reverse complement strand
TCTGAGCTATTTTACATATTCACTGCCATGTATTGGATAGCAAAATGTTGCCAACCCAATTATTTCAGTAGCATGGAAACCATTTGAATGGACAATGCCATACCAATAAATCCAATTCATGGCAAAGAAAATATGTGCTAAATACTAGCTATGCCCTCAGTGAAGGGAAACTAATACATCATGAAGATTAATCCAGATTAATCCAGATGCAAACACTCAAGTTGCAGCAAACTTGTGTCAAAAAGTGCCCTGTGCAGCGCTCACAACAAGCCCCTCCCTTATTATTATTATTATTTTATTATTATTATTATCATTGTTATTATTATTATTGTTATTATTATTATTATTATATATATATATATATTACTATTAGCTATTATGGTTACAATACATATATGGTTAGTAGAGTTGGTAGTAGGGTTGGTAGTAGGGTTGGTAATAGATTAATTCATGTGAACTCATGGTAATGGTAAATTCATGGTTGTGAGTAAGTAGCTGATGATAAGTAGGGCTGTTCATGCAGTTGATGGTTAATTCATGTTTGATGACGATATGATGATGGTTAATAATGCTAATATTGAGAAGCCATACCGATTCATGATGATGAATGATAGGGATAGTAAGCAAGAACCATGGTGATGGTTACAGTGTGAATGGATGATTAGCTGGTTTTTACTGTTTTTTCCCCAATATGTTGGTTGACAAGCATATTTTTCATAGGGGTGGTTCCACCACCAACCAGATGATGATGATGATGATGATGATGATGATGATGATGATGATGATGGTGGCTTTTTGTGATTCTGGTGAATCACCGTGGGCCCTCTTTTTGAAAGGCCCGAGTTCCGTTCAGCGCTGGCTGCAGGAGCTGGTACGAAGCGTCGGCTTCTGAGTCTCTGCTGGCTGAGATACTCATGCATTTGTGCCCGTTCTTGAGGGGAGAACAAGTGCCACAGAACCAAGAGGGGATAATCCAAAAACTGCCTGATAGCTTGTAATAATGGCGGATGCGCTGGCAAAGGACGTGGCTAATCCAGCTGGTTCCCTGGTGCCAAGGCGCTAAAGGTACTGGAAGAAGCCTTCCCACCCGAGGCCCCCTGGTGACCCGCTGGCATGCAGAGTCCTTGCGTGTGGCTTGGACTTATCATCTTACTAGCCAAAGGTTGCCGCTACAGGAAGAGGAACCCAAGCTTATTCTCAGATTAATGTTGGTATGAGTTCGGATGGTGCTTGCTTAGTAGAAATGACTACCCAAGCCCAAACAGGGTGCAGAACAGTGTAAGATTCCTGGGTTTCTATGATGGTTCCTCACAACCACGATCTCATCAAGCAACACTGTCTACCCGAATGATCTCACTACAAACGATTAATTTTGGTAGATTCTGACTGATGGGTGATTTCAAAGGTACGTTACTTTCCATCCTTAGCTGGTGCATATGAGTACACGCATGTATGATCATATCTTTATCTTTCTGTATATACATACACATGTGTTGTTTCAAACCACATGTATAGATGTTACTACTTGCCGTATGTATAGGTGTATCTATTTATGTGGACCGGTAATTCGTCCAAGGCAAAGATTTTTTGGACTGGAACCACCCGCCAGCCCATTGCTTCTTGACTACGTCTTGAGTATTTTGCCTGTCATCACATCACATACTCTCAGAACGAGTTTATCACGTCGGCAGTATTTCACCAGTTGTGATTTGCCCTTTGGGGATAGCTAAGCAAATTGAGCTACGGTTGTCCTTAATGATTGTCAATTCTTGATGTCATATCGGATGGCCACCTGACTGATCCAGCGAGAAGCATCGGAACGAATGCCGTTCAAGAACCCATGACCGCGAAGGCAACATAGCGAGCATGGACGGCAGCTAATATTATAATAGCCATCGTGAAGTGGCTTACTTGGCCCAGTCTACTTACTGCCCGGCTTCGACTGGAGTGGTGGGACGACCCAACTTTTACCATCAACTCGATAAGGTAAACAGCGGTTGGTATGTTGACTGCTTTTGTTGAGTAACAATGGGGAGGTGACTGTTTTTGTTAGTAAACAGTTGGGGATTACAAAAAGGCTGTCAACAAACTTGTCACTAAAACTAGTCAAACAAACAGTGACTTAGTTCCACAAACAAAAAGACTGGTCAACAAACCGGTAACCAAACTTTTGACTGGTTCGAACTCGATAAGGTAACCACGGCTAGGTCTTAACAATGGGGAGATGACTGCTTTTGTTAGTCAGCAGTCAACTCATCTCCCCATTGTTTGTCGCCTGCTTTTCTCCAGTGCTTGCAGGTGAAAGATGTCCGACCTGCTGGCACACGAGCCAGGTTGGTGGGGCGGTGGTGGTTCAGCCTGGGTTGCAACACAGGTTCAACTGCTCGCACAAGGCCACCAAGCTGCTGCGTATCACAGGCAGCTGGCGCGAACTTGAGCAAACAAAAACCTGACGTTTTGTCACTCCAAATCCCCGTTGTTTTTGTATTCAAGAAATCATCCAATATCCACCACCTCTGAGATATTGGATGGTTGAAAACTGTCCAATATCAACCACTTCAGAGATATTGAACTGTCCACTCCTTTGAAAATGAACTGCTCCATATAAATCAGCTATAACTGCTGGATTTTTCATTGCTATGTGAGATCACCAGAGGGTAAATCTGTACCTTTCAAGTGTCAATGGACTCTCAGATGGCAGGCTTGCTCAGCTCCTCCATGCGCAGGGACGGTCCAAAGAGGCCAGGGCCACCTGCGTCATCCGGGGACCACGGGTCCAGGTTTGATGATTTTTCTGGGTGATGTGGTTGTCGATATTAACCAACCAATGGTATAGCTGGGTATAGCTGGTTAATGGTTAATAATAGGGGATGACAATATGGATATAGCTGGTATAGCTGGGTATAGCTGGGTATAGCTGGTTATATGCGATCCCTCACCAATAATAATAGGGGATGACAACTAACAGTTATAGGGGATATATACCAACTATAAATGACTATGGGTCAAGGCTTTAACCAACCAATTTCATGGGGGATAATGACCAACAAACTCATAGGGGAAACAATGGTAAATGATAGGGGAACCAGGGGGACTAAGGGTTTTGACCCAGAGCCATATGGTTGTCAATATGAACAAAATGGCCATTTAGGGGATGTTCATTTGGGGTACTAGAGTATTGACCCATATTGACCCATAGCCTATAGCCATATGATTCTTTATCGACTTGTGTTTTGCTGCGTGATATGAATTGTTCCTTGTTGGTCCAAGACCAAGGTGGCAATACACCAATCAATCGCTGGGGACGAACCTCACAATGTTACTATCAATGATCGTGGAGTGGTACTCTTTGGCTAACAAGAATGACTTTGAGTAGTCGAACTCATCTCAGCTATGGCACGAGGCCATGATTTGATCCTCATGGTGGTTCATTGCCAACCTCACTCTATCAACGGACTCAGCTGGATGGCGCAACGCAGTCAGAGCTGAACGGCTGGGTTCGTACCTCGAAGTGTAGAAACTATAGAGGATATCTGGTCTATGTCTAGCCTAGCTGTGAATTCTATATGTATTATATATTCATATGATGCCATTGAACCATGTGGCAGTTCTATCCAGGATTCAAACCCCGGCTCCCTTACAGTCTTCCAGCTTATTAATCCATTCCAGCAGAACCCACGCCCCACGATGCAACTGCCGAAGCTCGGTTGGGTGTCTCTCAAAATTGGGAAGCCTCAAAAATGGATGGTTTACTACTACAAAGGACTTCAATTGGATGCTTTGGGAGATAAAATTGAATGATTACTACTACCAAATGATTACTACTGTAAACAAAGAATTTTGGGTAATGGTTATAGTAATTATCCCAGCTACTACTAAACAAAACCACCAGTTCCCCCTTCAACTGCTGAGCACTCGCCGCTAGGCCGTGCGTTCCTTGCGGCAAGCCTTGCGCGAGTACGAGGGCAGCATGGGATTCGACCACCCCCAAACCTTGAACTGCGCCCGGGGATCCCAAGGGGGACATGGCGATCACTGGGACGATCTGGGATGAACACCCAAGGGTGAGTGCTTGATACTGGGAGGATGATCGTCCAAGGGTCATTCAGCCGAAGATGAGTGCAGGTTTTGTGTCGTTTTCTTCGGATCAGCCGAATGAAAACCATTGAAGAGTGGAGCATTTTGTGACCATGGGTAGCGCTCCAAGTTTTTGCCAATAGCTGGATGATTAATATGGATCTACCATGGAACCAACCAGGAACCGCTGTTCCAAGGCCCGAAACCTCGCAGTACTTCTGAAGCAGAGTGGCCGCTCCAAGAAGCGGCGCTCCGAAGCAGAGGTTGCCAGCCAGCCGTCGCGAAGGAAGATGAGGGCTCCCCATGGGTTGCGTAAGGTGAAGCTTGGTAGGGGCTGGGGTGAAGCTAGGGTTGAGCTCTTAATGATTAATCGTGAAGTATGCTTGATGTGGTTGATAGTGATAAGAAGATGGTTTGCAGTTCATGTAGCCAGCTGGATGATAGACAAACTCATGGACGATAATACAGTCAGGGCAGTCGCTGGTTTACTGGCATTGAACCAATTATGAGCAAGGTGTTGCTGAGCTTGTTGGCTGCTATCCTGTACGATCCCCTATTAGAACGTATGCTATCACCTATCATTAATCATTACACATCCTTTAACAGCTATCAACCAATCCATATCAACCCATGAGTTAGAAAAAATCTGAACCATTAGAGCCATCTGGTACTGGTTCATCATTAGCATGGTTAATGCATTGGTCAACGAACCATGGTTACTCATTGTGAGCCATTATCAACCATTATCATCCGCGATTGACCATGATCAAGCATTATCATTATCACTATTAACTATTAATCCTCATTTCACCATCAATGAACTATTCTCAAGCACAATTAATCACCATCAATCACCATGAATCACTATTGATCACCATGACTAGGCCTTCATGAGGCCTCACCATCTAAGTCGTTGCATTGTTCTAAGCCTTCTCTCGGAGGTCACCACTGGCTCCAGGCGTTGCTTCAACGCGCTGCGGATGGCTACGCGAAAGCCTTGGGAGCCACACATCCAGAGACCCAGCGTTTCGAGAGGCGCAGAGTGCTGCGCTGATGGGGGTTGGATGGTAGCCCTTGGGCTTGTGATTCCTTTTCGTCCTGCTGGTTGTGTTCTATCCACTGGTTCATGATGAAATAGGATAAGTATAACATATAGATGGTTAATGAGGATGCTTATTGAAGGTTAATGAATGGTTATTCATGGATGTTGGTTATCCATTGATGCTTGATGATGACCAAGCAACTATTTCAATGGAGATAGCATAAACATGCATAAGCATCATCAATTATATAATTGCTATCATTGATGGATGTTCAGCATCACCATTGTTATGGTAACAATCCTCATCACGTTCCACTAGATGGTTGATGATATCAAAGGATTGAATTGTCAGGATTAAGGGATAAGATGGTCGATGCTACTTGACCTGGTTGATCATCAGTGATTGATGACGCTTGACAAGTTGATAATGATAATGACGGTAAAGGATGGGCGATTAGTGGTGGTTCACCGTGACGAGTGGTGGGTTCATTTTGGCGAATCAAATGGCTACTAAGCCATTTGATGTGCTCGGGCATGGTTAATCTATGGTAATACTGCCACTGTTGGTAATCACAATTGCTTATGTCAATAAGAATCCAAACAACGTGGTTAATGACGATCGGTGCTAAATGATAGATTGGAGGTGCGGTAAATAATGGTTCCTCTTACAATGATCCAAAACGATATAGAGCAGCCCTTAATTCTTCCGTGAAAAACCGGTGTATTTTCACGGATCTCCCATGAACAGTACTACAAGAGTTGTCGCAACCGATGCACCACATACCCCATGATAGTGAACCAGCAATTATGGGCATGTGTCCATGATAGTGATTACCCCATGATGACATGATGTAATAGTGATATGATTATGGACATGATAGTGATTACACAAAAGGTCATAGATAAGCCACTAGCCCCTTTGTGCAATCACATACCTATCGGTGGCACCTCTCTGCCACCGGCCCTGCTGAGCTCATAGCCCGCGCTACCACTGAGCCGGGGGCTGCGCCAGCGCATCCGATAGAAACCAATACCCCAGCCTGCTTTGATGAGCGGACGTGCACACACAGGCGTATGTATATGTGTGTATGCCTGTGAATACTGCATGCATTCATATTCAGATTCTACATGTATATATGGTATATCTTTTTCGATATATCTATATATCTATATATCTTTATTTATATATCTATATATCTATATATCTATATATCTATATATTTATTTTCTATCTATATATCTATATATTGAGATATCTTTATTTATATATCTTTAGATCTATATATCTATATATCTATACATTTGTTCTTTTATATCTATATATCTATATATTGATATATATTTATATCATATTCATATATTTGTATTTATGTAAAATTATACACCTATATATCTATATATCTATATATCAAAAAATCTATTTATCTATATATCAATATATCGATATATCTTTATATATGTACACGTATTCACATCCCTGGATTTGGGATTTGTTCACAAATCATCATCTGGTTCGGTCATCATGCTGCTACTCCAGGAACTTGAAGAACTTTCGCCAGTGGCGCCGCCGCGTCTCTTGGCCGGGCGAAGATCTAATGATGGGACCCTGGTTGCCGGTTGGCTGCTGCTGAATGCCGGTAAACCAACCAACCATGAAGCAACCAACCAATGGTTAATAGTAGCTGGTTAATAGTTAATAGTAGAGGATAACTAGCAACAATAGTAGATAGCAGGGGATATACCAACTATATATGGCTATGGGTCAAGGCTTTAAGCAACCAATTTCATGGGGGATGATAATCAACCGATAATAGGGAAAACAATGGTTAATGATAGGGGAACCAGGGGGACTGAAGGTTTTGATCCACTGCCCAATCATTAGTTTAGGGTCAGCATTCAGATTGACTTATGATTGGTTTACCAGCAAGTGGTATGATTGACTTACTGAATGTTTACCACATTTATGCTGGTAAATCAATGCTGGTTTATGTTTGACTTATGGCCACTTGATGGTTGATGATACTGGTTGATCCAGGGTCAGTTGGATGAACCAATAGATGAATGAATGGATCTTAATGGTCGTAGCTCATAGTTCGGTCAATTGACAAACTGGTTGGTGGTGGCTGAGAACCAGTTACCAATGAGATGTTGCTGGCTATTCTTGGTTGATTGTTCTGGCTCATTCTTTCTGGACCACACTAAGAACCAACAGTCGATCAGGCGAAAAATACAGAAATTGACATCTCTTCCTCGGGGCATATATATATATATATACACATGTTGTAATTTTGATATGTGTTCAATAGATTTTTTGCATAGATAGAATTCTTGTTTACATGTAAGTAAATACACTATCTATCTACATATCTGTTCACATCAACAGTTATCGATGTCTCCACAGTCGAGATCTCACCGCTCTCGCGCCCAAGCGCCGTTTCCGCACCATGCGCTGCTCATGAACCAGCACTCCGAACCCCCGGCTTCCATCAGTGGTGGCTATCCAATGTTATCATCAGCATTGATATCTCAGGCGATGAGAAAGAAGGATAGGCTGATGAAACATCGCAGAAAGAAGTATGGTAGAGGTTTGGCCAACGTTATCTCAAGTCAAACCCTGTTGCAGAGATGTAAAATGATAGGCTGGCGAAGACATACAGATATACAGCTGGAAGATGCTGTAGGTGTGTGGTGATATACTCCTGACTTCAGGGTGATTGCAAGCGGTGGTTGTGGGACCATCGCCACAATGTTGGGAATTCAAGTTTTCGTGTGCTCTCCACGCGATTGGCTGGTGTTATATGTCATGCACTCGCATGTGAACAATGTATACCCGTATAAATAGGATTTGTATCTACCATTATCTACACATATACACTTATACATATACAGTATATGCCTATGACATATCTATGCATCATTGTTTAGCTACAAATGTCACATGTCCCTGTACCCCTTGTGGTCCGTGGTCCATTGATGCCGTCCCCGCTGCGCGTTGTGCTGCCATGGTGGGGAAGCACTTGGTATTGGCGAGTGGGGCTCCCAAGTCACCAGGAATGGCGGCGACCAGAAATGCTGGGTTCGTAGGTGCTAAACAAGGGGTTTTATAGGGTTTTATAGGTGGGTTTTATAGGGGTTAGTATGGTTAGGGGTGAATAGAACCCGTATAATGGTGAATAGGTTTTATAGGGCTTTATCGGGCTTTCTAAAAGAGGACTTTCTATGGTGACCTAATAGTCATGGTGGGTGTATACCTGATGCTAAACCTAGAGGTTTTTTTAGGGCTTTATAATGGTTTCACAGGGATGAATAGGTGTTTCATAGGGGACAATCAACAACAATTGTGGCTAAAGAACCACCCGTTGGCTAAGGTAAGTAAACAAGCAACAATGTTGGCCAGTAAATGGTGACCTATGACCTATTTAGAGTGGGATATTGGCTGTAGTACTGGGAGCTAGTACTGGATTAGGTGACGTAGTTGATAGTTGGGTCATATTTTGTGGTAGTTGCTATAAATGGCTCTCGTTGTGTATCATTGGTTAATAATGGTCGTGGAGCAGCATTCGTTTCGCACCATTTCATTCTTGGTTGGCTGTCAAGAATTAGATAATGGTTGTTGATGGTTGAGAATTAAAGACCATTGATTATGAACTGTCAAGCGAACAGTCATCGCTATTGTAAGATATGGTTGTGCTAGTGATGGTTGACAATACATCATACATGCTTCAGTAGTTGTTGGCTAAGAATTATTTCACCCACCAAACCCTTCAAGGGTTGGCTGGTACTTCTGAATGATTAAGTTGATGGGATGGAGGGACCAATGATGGCTTGTGATGATTGTTTTTTGGTTGGTGTTGGTAAACTGGCGATTGATCAGCTCTTGATGGCTGATCAGAAGCCATTATTTGTTTGAACATTCCTATTGACGGCTATTTTGGTCAAGTATTGACCATGAGTTTCGATTATCTAATTGAACCACTAACTGCTGTGACTATTTGACAATGGCCACTATTGGTTACATAGGTCAACGACCAGCAACTAACAACAAGAATGGTAGATCATAAGCCAGCTGCAGTCTTTCCAGCCATCTGTGAGGATTTACTGATTGTTCGTTTTCATAGGAGTTCGTTCACCGTTGACTTTGAGGGATGGTGAAATGGCTATCTCAAGTCGCACAACGGGGCAAACAAATAAAGGATCATTGTTTGTAGGGGTTCGAAATGGTCTTTTTGAGATTTAGGTGACCAATGATTTTGGGGAGACCTGTGAACTCAGAAAGCAGAATCGATCGCTGAGGGGAAGATGATGTGGCCTTGGCAGCTTTCTCCTGCCAGGCAGGACCCGGGCCAGGGCTCCTCTGGGATTGGAAAAAAGTTTGTTAATGGAAACGTCAATAGAGTAGAAGTACCAGGTGGGCCCCCAGCCAGTTATAAGTTGGCTTATAAAAAGTTATAACCCCAAATTAAGATGGTAGTTAACCCAAATTAAGTCAGTTATAAACCAACTTATAAGCGCTTGGGGGCCCACCTTGTATGGTCAGAAGTTTCCACCTGCAGGTGTCCACCGCAAGCAGCTGGAACGCTGTGCGCCGCCGCGTCTCAGGCACCAAATCGGTGGTCCCTTGCGGCCGCGAGTGACCTGCTGTGTCCTGTGCGCCTCTCTCGCCCAAGGCGCTGTCCGCGTTGGAGCATGGCAAGATTCCGCCTTACAAAGAGGTGGTTTATGATTATCATTACATGTTGATGATAGTTGGTAGACTTAGATATGATTATCTGATTATCTGGTTCATGTGATTAGTTGTAAAACAGCTACTAGTTGGTGGTTTCTCAAAACAGGGGACCCAAACCAAAAAAAGTTGGTTTATTTCCAGAACTGGTTAATACACTGGATGATTTGACTAGAACATTAGGCGCCTAAAACCAGATCGTAAGATGTTATGGATCCAAGTGTTGGGGGCACCCCACTAACAAACGCATCTTAGCATCTTTTTCCCACGATTTTCCACCGTGTTTTGGGCTACTGGTTGGTGGGGTATTAGTTACGTCCCTACCTGGGATAGTAAACATGACTACATTGGGAATGTTCGAAACCGTTAACCAGTCGAGGTTTGGGGATGCAGCCCGTGGAAAACCTACTCCTGCCTGGCCAGCAGGGCCATGAACCTACAGATTCTCAAGCCAAGCTGGTGGGTTTTCCCTATAGGGTGCCATGACATTTTGGTTCCCAATTGATGATGACACGAGGGTGCGCTGAGCGTGTCTCATATCATGGTAGCTCTAGATCCGGAGTATCAAATCCTGCACTTAGATATGTTGCATGCAAGGGTTACGAGTGAGTTGCAGATTGTTGGAAAGGTTTTTTGTCCAAAAAAGTCAAGGCCAAATTCCAATCCGAAAAGAAAGTTGTTGGAAGCGGGACTACTTTTACAAATCCTTCTATATTAGTTTTTCGTTTAGATAGTTGAACTGCCAGTTGGAACATCTATCTCAATTCGGTGATATTTGGTTGGTGGATGTTGGTGGTATCAGCCTCAATTAGTAAATTGTATGAATCATTAATGAACCACTCAAAAGGCGTCAATGAACCAGGAAATAACCAGTCATCAACGATAAATTGAGCATCAATTTAGTTTTAATTCAACCATGAATTAACCATGAGTGAACCTGATTGAGCTTCATCCATTATTGATTAAGCTTTAATTCAACCAATGTGGGTCTGTGATTGGCAACTGACTGATGCCTCCTGTTCAGACTTCACCAGTTGGGTGCTACACCTGTCGCAGGCGAGGAAGAAGCGGCTCATCGTTTCTGTTCGTAGGCGAGAGCCGAGTCCCAGCATGCCACAGCCCATCGCTGACGGCCGTCCTTTCTCACAATGTTTTGAGGTTTTGAATCATTTTAAATGATAGGTTTTGAATCACTAAGCATAGTGATATGTATGATACTGTATGGGTTGTTTTTGGTGTTATTGTTAAAAATTGTCATTCTCCATTGTGATCACTGAACTGGGGCTGGCTACCATCATATCATTGCATGTCTGTCGTTTCAAGACTATATGTTTCTATATGACCACCATGAACAACAGCAGATCAACTCCCCACCAGGAGGGTTATCCCCATGCGCATGCCCCAGTGGCGTTTCGGACCGCGCGGCCGCAGGGTTCCAGTCTGAAGACGCAGAACCCGTGGATGATGACACCTTGAAGGAAAAAGAAGAGGCTGAGGTGCGACGCCTTGAGTGTGGCGGTGAAAGATTTGTTGGCGGTACCTGCTGGTAGTCTTAAGCATCAAGTGACCATTAACCAGCCGGAAGCAGCAATGAATGAGTGATGAATCAGTGAATGACCAGCAATTCACAAGTAGCTGACGATTAACCACTAAAGGACCACTAAAAAGCCATTCATTAGCCAATTTTTAGCCGTCATTTTTCTGCACACAAGCGCGCCCCAGCTTCAAACATGTTTGTTGTGGGACAAGCCCGAAATGTTTTTGTGGCCGCAGCGTGCCTTTCATTCCAGGCAGGTTGATGACATTGGCTTATTGTGGTAGTTGCTGGTGGTTTTGATGGTTAGTGATGATTAAAGATGCTCAAATGGTGGTTACCGATGGTTAATCTTTATGGTGGTTAGCGATGATCAATGGCGGTTCGCTGTTGGCTGAATCCAAACAACTGGTTTACTTGTTTTGTGGCTACATGGACAATCAGCAGAAGGTCAGGTAGCCTGATGATATCCCTTGTTAATCCTCCTTCCAAACCTCTTCTGAACAAGCAACCCGCTGTTTGGATAAGCGCCATTCGCCACAAGTCCGGCTATTGAAGTTTCGCGTCCGGCCTGCCATTTGGGGCTGGACATCCCCAACAGCCTGGGTGTCACTCGTGAGCTGTTTGCCTTTGAATAATACGCAGTATGAAATCACCAGATGCATCCCGCGATGCTGAACACCACATGACCTGTTTGGTTTCCCCAAAAAATGGATGCAGATGGAGGTGAACAGCTCGGTGAAGAAAAGCCTGGTCCTGGGGGAACCGAAGATCTGGGGACACCACATTGGTTGCCGATGATTTGTTGTGGTTCAGGGCCATAGAGATTGCTTCGCCTGTCTTGGGCCTGTCGGCCCACTTTAGTGACATGGTTCGGATGATCCTGGGGGTATTCACTTGGAATAATTCCCATTTCAACGCAAGAGATTCAGCAAACAATCATGAATTCCTACATGAGATAGACTCATTCCCAAATATGTTCATTAGAGTAATTCCCAAATGGATTACTAGCAATGGATCCTCATTACCTGACGAATAGTCCTGAATTCCAATTCATCAGATGGATATTTCTCAAAATAGGAGGCCTCCAAAATGATTTATTCCTATAATCTATAAACGGTTAGTAAACTGGATGATAACCGGGGGTACCCCCATTTTCAGAAACCACCATTTGTATATACATATAGACTATGTGTGCACACGAATATTGATGATTTCGGGGGTCCCCCTATTACTTGAGAGAGACCCAAATGGTAGTTTCTCAAAATAAGGGTACCCCTAAATTATCCATTAATAGTCATGTACAATAATAAACCAACATAAACCAACCATTGTTTGGGTCCCCCTATTGCTTGAGAAAGACCCACATGGGTATGGGTCCGTATCCACCCCATCCCAACTACGCGCCATAGGAGTTCGCCTTGGACGAATTTCCAAAGACCTGCCGCATGGAGTCCTGGCTGCAGCCGGTTATAACCATTATATATAGTAATGGTTTAAGTATATAATGGTTAATTAATAATGGATAATAAAAGGGGATTATCACCAATAGGATGTGATGATTGGTCCATCACGACATTAGTATTTGGTGTATGAACGGTATTAGTTGGACAATGGTTGTGGCAGCACAAATTTACTGGAGAACGCTTAGTAACTGTTTGACAATGATTGGTCGTGGATACTTGAACAGTGGCCAGTGATCAATCATGGGGAATGATGATTTATGAGATCCTGATTGCTGATATGTGTATACATCGCCATTCTTTGGTAGTAAGTGCCAAAGTGTGCTCACCAGAGCAATATTCCAAGGGTTTTGTGGATTGATTCATTGATGTGGTTGGTTGCCTTGGAATCTAGTGACTCATGGTCTTGGTTGCTGGCTGGTGGTTTGATGGACATTTTTATCTTTGCTAGTATTTAATTGACAAATGGTTGCTTGAAAAGCATATTTTTCATGGGGGTTGAAACCACCAACCAGTTTGACATTCCTAGGTTGTTTGTTGACTCATGTTGATGATTATCATGGAATTGGCTACGCAATTGGCAGCGATCATTTTTGGTTCACCATTATCTTATCAATCATCATCTTTCATCAGAAGCCATGCAAACGGTTCATACCTCTTTTTTTATATGTATATATACATTTTAGCATATTTTAGCATATTTTTTAATGGACTTACACCATGGTGATATCCATGAGTATTCGCGGCATCAAGTTCGCCATTACAATCTTTGCCATGGTTCTAGCCTTGGTTTGCAATGGTTCCCAATTGTAATTTACCAGCTCAACTACAATGATTCATCATAGCTAGTAATGGCCAGCAATCATTAATTAACCATAGTTAATCATTCATAGCTAGTAATGGCTAGCAATTAACCGTGTGAATCATTAGCCAAGTAATTAAATGTATTCGTGACTAACCATAATGACTCACCATTACCATATTCACCACTACAACATTCACCACAATGATCAACCATGTGGTGGTTTCTCAAAATAGGAGTTCTCCAAATCATCTACTAGTAACCGTTTATAGCCATAAAACCACCAATTTGGGTGGTTCCCTATTTTGAGAAACCACCATGTGAATCATCAACCATGGTTCTAGCTAAAAATGGTTCTAGCAAAAAGTAATCATTAATTCATAGCTATAACCATTTTTAGCTAGAACCATGGTCAATCATGGCTCTTAATAGCTATTTTTCGCTATAACCATGATGTTCATAGCCATTAATTCAAGTCATGGCTCTGAATGGCTTGTTCTATGGCTATGAACATCATGGTTATGAATTACTGGCTAGTTAATAACCCTGAATTACTATAGAACCAGTATGGCAATGTTAATAACCATGTTCATCGTACTGGTTCTACCCTTGGACCCCCATGAAGTCACCGGCTGCCACGTGTCGTGGAGCCCTTTTCACCGTCCAGGAACTGAAGCCCGGCGAGGGCCGAGCCTGTGAAGCAGCACAGGTTGGGCGGTGATGCCATGGGTGGAACCTCCTGTTCAGGTGGATAGATCAGGGTTGCAACCAAGGATGGTTCCCTAAGGATGATAAGCATAGTCAAGTGATGGCATCATTGAGCCTGAGAATTGTGAAAATAACGGTGAATTGAGGGGTTTACCCTCTGGCAAACGATTTGCTGGAGGCTCAAAGCATCATTTTTCATTCATGGTTATCCCAACTGGGAATTCGTACTGGTTATTATGTCATTCGATGATTCATGATTGTTGATTGTGGCTGTCAATGGCTATGGTTCACAACCAACATTGCTAAATTTTCATGTTGTTTTTCAATTTGCAGGTCTATCATTTGATCCGTGCCCAATCAATTCAGACTACAAGATGATAAATCCAACCAACAATCGCCGGCAGAAATCATGCAACACCGCAGCTGTGGATTTGTCCAGCTACGAGAACCAGCAAGAACTGCAGAAGTTGCCACTCGTCAGTGACAATGGTTCCACTAGTAGAAATCATGGTCATGGCTGATGGTTGATCAATACATGTTGTGGATTCAAAGCCTGCAAGGCATGCCATCATCAGCCATGAAGCACTTGTTATTGATATATCGACAAGTCATTTTGCATGGTGGGACATCTGGCGTTTCGTTTCTTGGAGCGAAGGCCAGTTATCAGTTTTTCCAGGTCTTCCAGCCGTGGTTTGGAATTACCAGGCCTTTCAGCAGTACAGCAGCCCCCTTGAGGCACATGTTTTTGTTGTTGATGTTTTTGGTTGTTGTTTTAATACCCCAAGCTTCCCACCCCCCGACTCCGTTGATGGCAAGATGAATATGAAGTGTCAACAACCATGGCAGCAGCAGCACCTATACTCTTACCATCCAAATCCAGCTTGTTGCAGTAGGTCTCTAGACATCCTTGTTGGCATATGCTTCTAGGCATCCGGAAGAAACCAAAACCATTTTTTCCGTCGGCACCAGGTAGAAGAATGCATGGACAGCTGTCGAAACGAGTATCTCTTACCTCGACGAGTTGAGAAACCTCTTCCAGAAGAAGATCGGAAAGTCTGTGGCTGGCACGCACGTTGTCGGATCCAGGTGGCTGGTGGTGGGTTAGCTCTTAGTTCTTGCGTGTGCTTGCCCTTTTCCAAGCACCAGGATGGCCATTGAAGCACATTCTGCTCCAGCCGCTCATTATCTCTCCGCCAGCGCCACTTGAGTTAAATCATGAACACATCCGTCCTAGTCAGTCAGCTTTGAACATTCAATTTAGTTTGGCCCAAGGTCTGAACTCACTGGTTGATTCGTGTAGTTGCTGGAGCTTCTGACGATGGAAATTCATTGAGCTCCAAACCCCTCCCAAAGAAACTGTCAGCGCACAGACCTTGACTATTGCCTTGCAGGGATTTACACGCATCATACATCATCATACTACCAAGGCTTTGCAGAGTCAGTATCAGGAAGTAGCAATTCGTATTCACCAGTACAAGGAGATGACAGAAAATTTTGGAATGGGGCAATTCCTACCGTGATTACTGTCCCGTCTGAAACGATGGCTTCTGGGCGGTGTGAGATTCAATTAGTTGGGCCATGGTCTATCATGGATCTCCGATGTATCAACAGTTAGTTGACAAGCAAGTATAGTTCATGACCAATCAAGCATGAATCGTTAATCAGTTGAGTCATGGCCCTGGATTTCTCAAGCAGACATCGAGTCCAACGTTGATTGCATTCTGTGTGGTTGTTCTCATTTCATGGAAGCTGGAGTAGCAGTTTGTTGGCAAGCCTCACTCAACAGTTGGTTCCTCATTTGGAGAACATACACTACCAGCAAATCAACTGCTTTCGGAATCATATCCAACAATAACCAGCAAGAATGGTTGACAATGACAGTATATGATCTTTCGACCTGCCATGTTGGTTGATGACGTTTTGGTAATTTCAATCAGCCTTTATGTCTATCTCCGGGATGAGGAACCATCGAGGCTGTAAGATCAAAATCACGCTTTTGTTTCACCAGGTTGGTGATCAAGGGATGACAATTGCGGTTGGAATCTATTTGGATGATACCAATTTCTAACCAACCGGATGGAAAATGTTCTTTTTATCTGCTAGTCCTCAAACATTATAGTGGTTAATAGAATCTATCTGGATGATACCAATTTCTTTTTGGTAATCGAACATAACAGTGGAAGATCATGACGATTCAGAGGTAAATTGTCTAGAACATGCTTGGTATTTTGGCCAGGTTCGTGACTACAGAGGTTATTGCTCGTGGTTGTTGGTTAGCATCTTCAGGTGTTGATCATTCCTGAGAACTGCTTCTTGATCAAGTAAAATACAACAAGAGACCACCGCTCAGGTTACAATGCTTGCATTGACCACTGCGTCATGGGCCGGACACAGGCGCCGGGGATGTATGATCAACAGGGCCCCACAAGATGCACACAGGACAAGGAATCTCCCCTGCTCATCTCAAGGGCCTTGTCCTCTTTGTTTCTGCTGGCTGCTGGCTGTGGCTGCCAGATTTGTCTCTCTTGTTCTGCCTCGGAAGTCTCAGCCATTTGCACCACCATCGAGATGATTTGGGTGTGGACAGGTTTTTCTCGAGCATCATATCCTTCCTGTACCTCTTCATTCATGATATCCCCAAGAATGATGTTTGGCCACTCGCTTGTGTGGAGCCTGGCTTTCTGTTGGCATGTCATCTTGTTGGCTGCTGATGAGGGTCAGCCCAAGGGCGACTGTTTTTGGCTTGCAACTGAGTCGGTGGTTTGGGATACACCTCCCTAGACTCGTGCTGCCACGCTTGTGTGCCACCTCCCCCGCCAGTGGATATCTATCATCTACCCTAAGGGGAAGCCAAAACTCAGTGTTGCTGGAATGCCATTTTGAAGAGTTCAACCACTTGGATGGCTCTAGAGTATCCTTGCTGTTCAGATGTTCATGGCAGCACCATCCCATCACAGACCCACATGGCAGGACGGCTTCGTGCGTCCTCAATGTCCGCTGGTGACTCTCGGACGAACACACGGGGGGTTCCAACCGCCACGAAGGCGCAGTTATGCCCATGGGGCAACGGCAAAAACCTGGTTGGGTTGTACCAAGTCATGCAAACTGCGAAGCTAATCTGGAAGTTAAGAATCAGCATTTTTAATAGATAGGCAAACCATCATGGGAAGCAGTTGAGCAAAGACTAAGCTGTAATGAGAGATCCGTATTAACCCACCACAAGTTTAACCATAAATAGCGTAAATAGTTGGTGGTTTAAGACTATATATATATGACTTAACACTGGGATATCTTGATTCTTCGCAGGGTCACTGACTTGCTCCTGTAGTGCCGCCCAGCTACTAGGTTCGCATGACAATTCTTGGGAGTCCACGGAGTCCACCTATTTTTGGGCACAACTCAACCCGAACTTGTTCACATGGTTGAAGTTTACGATAGTTATGAACTTCAGTGATCAACATCCTCCTAGCCAGTGTGTGCTTGCCGGCTTGATCATTCCTAGCCACTCTAAACTCTGGCCATTCTGACCGAACCATGAATCACAGTACCATCATTTCAACCATGGACCTGGATCAGAACAGC
>VSDK01025782.1:707945-764631 GCA_009767595.1 Symbiodinium kawagutii | reverse complement strand
GAAAGCAGCAGCTGCAATTTCCAGTCACTGCCACGCTGCTGACCAGTGTCACTCGCCCTGCTGGAACGTGTTTTTTGTGGTCAAACTCAGCGCTTGGTTGATGCTCATGGAGAGTTGGATGTCAACCTATTTGGTCATCATCACCAGCGTCATCACCTTCGGTGCGTCGTCATCATCATCAGCATCATCATCATCATCCTCATCATCATCATCATCATCATCATCATCATCATCCTCATCATCATCATCATCCATCACCAATCAGTATTTTCATGGTTCTTGTGAGTTGTTATATGCAGTTGATGATTAACCAACCTTGACCATCATGAATTATAAGGAACCGTCATGAACCCATTATTTTGAGCTCTCAGTGGCGAGTATTGACCCTATATAATTTATCCATTATTATGAAGTATTCTTTGCCCATGATTTTAATCCTAATTCAACCATAAAGCCTCAATCTTAAGACCTTTGAATACGTGGTGCCATAAACCAACAAATCATCAGCGCCATTCTAAGTAGCCCATCAACGCCCATGACAATTATTCAAAACTTAGCCACCATCAAATTATTTCAGGCTATGTAACCACCATGATTTTGGGTTATTTAGCCATTATTTGGCCCTGGTTCCCTGGTAACATCCCATACATCAACCAACTAGTCTTGGTTGGGATGTTCACATACCATTTTTTGGATGGTAAGGACTCATGCGCATGTACTCGCATACGGAATTCGCGAGGGGGTAAGCCATTGTTTCACCATCACTGTGTAGAACCATTATTGTCTACCGCCATGAATCACTAAGTTACTTATCCTTAGTGATATTTCGTTGATTATGGTGAATCACTATACTATTTGCCAATCCTACAGTAATTGCTATTATTTTTGGCATTTTCTGATTCACCATATTTCACCAGATGCCACAAATACATGTAAACACCCTAGATTTCACCATAATTTACAATCAACAAATTTGTATTGTGGTAAACCATCCTATTACGATAGCTTGTCTTATAATGGGAATCACCCTGACCATCCTATTACCATGGCTTATCTTACAATGGCAATAGTATATTATATATTATGATGGCTTATCAATCTTTTCTTGATGGTGAATCGCTATACTAGCTATACTATTACCATTACCGCCTTCCAATCTTATGGGAATCACTTCATTTCCGCCATGATTTCACCATCTTTCACCACTTCCATCGCGCCACCCTTGGTCCCCTCGACTCGTAGCTCTGAGTTCGTGGGTGCAGCGCTGACGCCTCTGACCATCGAGGATTCGCAGGGAAGTGTTGGTACCAAACGGTTGGTTGGTAGGTTGGTAGGTAATTAGGTTGGTTGGTAGACTGGTTGGTTAGTAGGTAGGCGGGTTGGTTGGTCGGTTCAGGTGGGTTAACAAGCAACAATGATCCGTGCACATCGCACTTGGTGCTAAATGTGATGTTCAATACTTAGTACCTGCGAATAGTTGATCAATACTGGTTGGTGAATTGATTCACATTTGTTATTTTTCCACATGTATTCACAGGCTATCGTTGGCGGGTTGACAAGCAGATTTGCCGGGGTTGAAACCAGGCACCAGATATGAACATACCAACTATAGCTGGTTGGTTGATTGGTTGATTGATTCTTTGTTAGTTCCTGGGCACCACCATTGGTCAATGGTTCGTAAAGGGTGCATCAATGCTCGTTGTTTCATGCTTTTGCAAGGATGATAGTAGGATTACAATCATGAATACTGTTGAACAATAGGTCTATAATAGTACTAAGTACTGTATCTACCGAGGTCAAGACACACGGGCACACAAGCACTCAACAATTACGAATCATGGTTAACTAATTAATGATTGACAATGGGCGTATCCTGAAACAATGTCAAATGAATGGTTAATGAGGAGGCCAACAAAAAAGGGACTAGAATAGTTGATCATAGTGTTGGCCTCCTTTTTAACAGCTGATAGTGAATCAACATTAGAATTCTATTATAGAATCAAAGCCTGTCAAACCCTGGCCAGAATGATGGTAGATCGTGTAACAACTGCTAGTGGCGGAGCGATGAGCTCCGCTGATGATGAGCCATAAGCTGGGGAGCGACGAAAGAAGTCCAGGGAACTCCTCGTTGTTCAATGATGGTTATAACCCTTAGCAATGATGGTGACTACCATGAATAGTGCTTTTTTTAATGTTTTTTGTTTAATGGCTTAAAATGATGATGCCCACTGGTTGGTTGTAAGACGAAAATGATATTCAATGATGCTTGATCATGCTGAGTTTCTTTTGTAGCTGACCGGTCAACAATGGTGGACGACCGGCCCAGCAACAAGCCAACAGAAACACGGCAAAGGCGAAGCAACCTACAAACCCGAGAGGCGTCTAATGATACGAGCTGTTTAGTCAAAATCGGCCTTATAATCACATCTATCATCGTTCTCACCATGACTCTACGAGTGGTATTCTGAGCTGATCATAGCTGCCCCGGCTGCCCACTGTGCAAATCGTCATGCGGGGCCCTGAAAAATCGATCACAAAGAAAAGAAACAACCTTCTAAAATTTCTATCTTCTAAAAATACATCACCTCGTCTAACATTTCCTTGAACCTATGCTGCTTCAACCGCCGGGCCAAAGCCGCGCGTTGGTGCGCCCATGCCCCGGCCGTGCACCGTTCCGATGCTGAGCAGCGATCCAGGAACGTCAGCAGATCCTGGAGACGATGACTTTGAAGCAACGCCTGGAGCTCGTTCTGGAGCCCCGGGGCCTGCGGTGGGCGAAGCGGTGTGGCGAAGGGTGTGGGCACTGGTAGGATGAGTGGCTGGTGCGCAGGTGGCTATGGGTCAATATTAACCAACCAATGTCATGGGGGATGAGTTCACCAACAAAGTATAGGGTAAAGAATGGTTAATGATAGGGGAACCAGGGGTACGGGATTTTGACCCACAGCCAGGTTTCGACTGGGGACCCCAAAGTGATGGTTGGATTATTGCTATAATTGGTGACTTGGATGTTTTGTGGAGTCCTGATTTTGTGCTCACTATCTAGTCATGGACTAGGCTTTGTTGTGATGATCATCCACGATCAAACCATGATCATCCATAGCTCACAGTAAATTCAATGAAATTCCTGTTATACTCCAAGCAGTTGGGAGCCAGGAGTGTTTTTTCATGTCTCACATGGGGTTCCTCCAGCCACTATCTCAACATGATCATCATACCTCTTCAGTGGGTACATCTGTTATGGAGAATAGATTTGCAGGTGCATTCAAGATGGCCTCGCCACGTCCTTGAGCATCGATAGGTGGTTTGTGCCAAAGAAACTTGTATAATGTCACCTTGTGTATTGTAGTTGTCGTGGGATCCCCTCCCGTACATGGGGATATCCCGCAAGCCATGGTTTCTTACAAAGGTATTCACACATTGGAACAGGGTTCAAGAGAATC
This sequence comes from Symbiodinium kawagutii, assembly GCA_009767595.1. Classification (NCBI taxonomy): domain Eukaryota; class Dinophyceae; order Suessiales; family Symbiodiniaceae; genus Symbiodinium; species Symbiodinium kawagutii. The sequence continues at coordinate 761,188 of VSDK01025782.1, read as the reverse complement.
TTGTGTGTGCGCGCAAATTTATCCACATCCATACGTGCACGCGTGCATGCATACGGTACATATCCAAGGAAATGCATATTTTGTAAAGAAGCAATTTGACCCAGATTGTATGTACACTCTGGTAAGCTAACATGGCAATGGAAAATCCACCAGTTATAACTGATTTCCCAGGGTTTCCCTAGAAAAATGGTGATTTTCCATTGCTATGTTAGATCACCGGAGGGTAGAGACTGCTATATCTTCCCTGCTAGATGTTCATTTTGCAGTCGGGATCCAGCAGCAGGACTTCTTGCAGAGAGAGGCCCAAGCCATGCGTGTCTCGAATCAGATCTCCGAGAGCATTCAGAGGCCGCCAGTTGAAGCCGTTTCTGGCGTTTCTGATGGGTTGATTTGATGGGTTGATTTGATGGGTTGATCAAGCACGTCATGGGTGATGGTTCAATGGTACATTTGCTGGATATCTTCTTGGGGACTCGTATCATGTTGTCCCTTGACTTTTTTCACAGTTCCTGCGTGCTTTTGAGTTATGGGAAAGTTGTTGAAGGATGTTGAGAGTACGTTGACTTTTTGGGAAAGAAGATGTTGTGGCTGTGATTGAGAATGTGATGAATTAATCAACCAAGAATAATACCTCTTTTTCCAGAACTGTTGTTGGGATTTTTGCCATACCAGTAGTAAGGCGCAAGGCAGTGGTGGAATTTTCCAGAAGAAGAAACAATGCATGCATAGAGAGCGACAAGCGTCTACAATCTGTTTGCCTGTCTCTCTTGATCTACTGACCTATCCAGTATTTGTCCATCAGATTATTTGTTTTTTATCAATTTCTATGAATTTAACTATGTATCTATTTGTCTGCCTATCTATTTGTCTAGCCATCTAGCTTACGATAACCATCCATTATCTATCTAAATATCTGTGTGTCTGTCTTTCGACCTACCTAGCTTCCTATCTATCTGACTATCTCGCTATATATCTCGCTAGCCAGCTCTCTCTTGCTCTCTGACATCTTCCTTCAGTCTGTTAGCAGCTGGATCTTCCATTCTTGCTGGTGACTATACTTATCGTACTGATTCTTTTGGTAAAAATCAACAAGCCATGATCAATCATTAATGATTAGCGTAAGCTGCTTTCCCTATGAATGGCAGATTCATATTCACAACCCCCGGCAGATGTCTCCTTTCACCGCCGGCTCCAGGTCGCGTGATCAGGAGATGAAAATGGTTCGCCTGACATGTCGGCGGAACAACCAGACTGCACCAGTTGGGTGGCAGGAAGTGTCTGAAACCAAAGTGGATCAGGATATGGCTACAGGTCAGTTCTGGGATCTTCACCAGGCTGGTTTTGACTCTTTTGACCCACAGCTAACATGATGAAAAAAAGGGTCAAAAGATTCAACCTGCGGGTTTGTACCAACATGATGATATAGGGCTAACATGATGATTCAACAACATTGGGATATAGGGCTAACGTAATGATATATGTTTGTTCTTTTTCAAAATAGGGAGCGCGAAAATGGCTGGTTTATTAATATAAATGGTTCACATAGGGTGACTTTGGGGTGCCCCTATGACTTGAGAAGCCACTGGGTTTGTACCAACAATCCCAAAAATCGATGGAAGAACATCCCAACAGCTACACTTGTTTGCAAATTTGGGGGATGTGAGCAGCCAGCGGGGAAAGCGCCCTTGGACCCACAGCCTATCTTCACAAAGAGCAACACGTAACATGTATGTGCAGCAACGCGGGGAGAAGGTCAACGGGACATGGCTTAAAAGGAGACCCAAACTTCAACAGGGACATTTTTTTTTGCTTGCTAGTGTTGCTTGTCGTCCCCTAGTAGTGACCATGTTTAACCAGCTTATGAAACATGATTTCGCCATCATAAATCATCATTAAGCAAGATTGATAGCCGTTACAAACAATTCTTAGTTGCATCATTGCACCAGCTTCTTGATCATCAGCATTCGGGTTCGCCATCATGAGCCAATCTGGCAATCCATCATAGCAATTATATATTTACCATCAATGATAATCATCAACCATCCCCAACCAACAACCAACCATCATTGAGCATCATCATCAGCCATCATCATTATGTAGCATGATTTGCAATCATGATCAAGCAACCTTCATTCACCATCGTCATTAATCGTCATTAATCATGATCAACCTTTGTCAACATTTATTCACCATTGCAAAGATGTATGAACGATCCTCACCCAGCAATTGGCCTTTCAATCATTCAGCTGGTTGATGAACCACGATTGGTTCAATTCATCACTATAAAGTGCCATCATTAAGCATGAACAACCATGATTAAGCAGCATGCTTAGCCATCATCACCTATGATCTAGTATCCACTAATTAGCTAGCTGATGAACAACGACTGGTTTCACCACTATTAACCATCATTCTCAAGCATCATTCAGCTCACACCAGCGCAGCTTCAACGGACCAGCGTGACCAACTTGCTCGCGCTGTCGCCAGATGGCGCTGCAGCGACAAGCTCAAGAGGCGCCATGTGGCAGCGCCAGATGGACCGCACCAATCCAGTTGTTTGACCCTCTCAGTTGTGTCATCAGCATGGTTAATCGATGTTAATGGTAACCCAGGATGAAGCTAAACCCCTGGTTGATTCATAGGGGGTATCCCCTAAAAGCTTTGGTTTCCCATTAGAATAGTAAGATGTTAGTGGATGTTGATGGATGTCAGTGGATATTAATGGCCAGGGTTGATAACCGTTAAGCATCAAGTGGTTTGGGTCTGCCGTAGTGACCCTGGTTGAATATGATTTACTTGGAAAGCCATGGGGCCATGGGGGTTATTCAGCCAATCCACCGTGATTCTGCTTACTAGTTGGGGCGACCACCAGTTAGCCATCAAGTTAGCCGATCAAGCTTTGTACTTGGACATGCACCCAACTTAGCCACGGGCTAGTAACCATGGTTATAGGGCTTGGTGCGTGCACCCACCTTATGGAGCTAATGGTCGTATCCCAAGGAACTAACCCCAACTGCCCATCCAGTGGAGATCACTGAGTGAAGATCGCAGGGTCGATCATATGGCGCAGCTGTCGCCAGATCCAGCGCGAACTTCAACGACTGCAGCAGAAGAAGGACGCGGACGAGCTGTCAAGTTGGTGTGGCCTAGCCGTTGGGTGGCTTCCAAAACGTTGCTTCCACACCAGCTTGTTGTGTCGATGGTGATTGCGGTCGGAACGATGATCAATATACTGCTTTTTGAAATTCAGATGTAGTTAATAAGACATGATGATGAATGAAAAAAAACATATATGTTTTTTGACACATGTCTTTCATTATTAAATCAATATATGTATATTTATACAAAGCATGATATGTGACTATATGTGTGGGATCATTCATGGATGTGTTTCCAAGACTGTGGGTTTTCACTTTTGGATGCTTGGTTTCCGTGATGACAACATTGACTTGAGATTTGACTGAAGCATGGAGTTCACCCATTTTGCTCACAACGTTCACCCGCTTCACGACTTCAGGGTCCTTGGAAAATCATGCTGATCCTTGCACAAACCTGCAAGCAGGTTGTGTGACACCTCACGCGCAGTCTTACTTTGCAAGTTTGCAATGATATGGTGCTACACGTGTTCACGTGTGGATGAAAATCGATGACACAAGAACTGTTGGAATTTGTCACGACCTTTCCGTATGCTTGAACATCTGCATCCACGGGCAGAAGTCTTGCCATCCTGGTAGATGGTTGATATTGTCGGGGGTACCTCTCAAGCTCAAATGTACCTAAAAACTGTTGCTTGAAATGATTCAAACATTCCAGAAGCCTTCCAAGGTCTTATAGCACCCTACGGAATGATTCCAAAGCTTATTCAGATGTACTTCAAAGATTCCAGAACACCTCATTAAGGGTTTAGATTAGACTAACTACTTTTACTTAAGTCTTTCATTAGTTTTTGTTGGTACCTCTCATGAGGCTTCCTGCCTACAAGGTGGCCCTAGACATAGAAACCAGGCGGTCCTGGCTCTGGTGCACTCCTAGATGGCGACACCTTTTTCCTGAAAGCTTTTCGGCACATTTGAGGGTTTCTGAAGTCATGGGGACCCCCAAAAATGGATAATTTATCGGTCAATTACTATATTAAGTGATATATAATATATGTATATATATATATATTTATTTTGGATGATAACTGGGTGTGCCCCTAACTCTAAGAAACCACCACTTTGGCACTGAAGCATCACAAATGATTGAGTTTTGGGTATACTGATGTTGACTGTTTACCGCAACCAGGCTCTCCCGAAGCTTGAAATCCTCACATTTTGACGAAAGACGTAGCATCTCAAGGTATATAATTCCTCCATACCTCTCTAGCTAGGGGCCTAAACATTTGTTGATTGTTTTTTACACTGAGAGGTTGAGAGGGGGAAAACAACCACGGTTGGTTTGCACGAGTGACACCAGATCATCAACAATCAACAGGTCATCTCAATTACCGGGAAATCCCTCCCTCCACTACTGCGCACAGCTCCATTCGCTACTGGCACTTTTCTTGGCTCTTTGAATCTGGAAACAGTTTTCTTCAAGGATCGAAGGGGTTGAACTATAGTAATAGTAGAACAAATGGTAATAAGTATGGTTCGGACATGTTTGGACAAGGTACGATTGGTTACTGGGTGCTGTTTGAATGCAGGCAAGTACAGCCCATATAAGCATCTAATTGACAAGTGTGTGTGTGTGTGTGTGTGCCATGTCTACGAGTCATTGTTTGGCTAGGTATGTTGCACCAGGAATACCGAATTATGAGTCACCAACAACGAAGATCCCACATCTGCAATGACTACAACCACGTCCTAATTTCCATTCACATACGCGGGATGACAATGACTATTTCAAGGTGGTCACTTGAAACTGTGCAAGACCATGAAGAGGAAATGGTCGGGCCATGGCAATGCTGAAGCTGCTGAAAGCGAGCTTGTTGCACTCCAGGTTGTCAGTTTGACGGGTGAAGGGCTTGCATTGAAAGTCCCACATTCCACACTTGGGCGGCAGGTCCGCCGGATGGTCGTAGAGCAAATGCCATGCAAAGCCGGTGCACAATGCGCCCTGCATCACAAGGAATCGAAGCTCGTGCTTGACCAAACTTTGGAAGAACAAGGTATTGCAGGCACTGAGGCCATCCTGTCCTGCACACGTGTACCGACAAATCTGGGTGATGCTTTGCTATGTATCCATGGTCGTTCAACATCGTGTGACGGGGCTGCATTGGAAGGACTGGCTAGTTTAGATGGTGCACCGCATGGTGGCTATTTGCATCACCTACCCGAAACCCTGCAAAGCTTGACCTTTCGGAACGATTTCAACCAGAGTTTGGAGCGAGTGACGCTGCCAAGCAATCTTCAGAATCTGACTTTTGGACACAATTTCCACCAGAGTTTGGAACGAGTGACGCTGCCACGCAATCTTCAAAATCTGACTTTTGGACACAATTTCAATCAGAGTTTGGAACGAGTGACGCTGCCAAGCAATCTTCAAACTCTCACTTTTGGATCTCGCTTCAACCAGAGTTTGGAGCGAGTGACGCTGCCAAGCAATCTTCATAGTCGAACTTTTGGACATGAGTTCGGCCAGAGTTTGGAGCAAGTGACGCTGCCAAGCAATCTTCAGAATCTGACTTTTGGAGACCGTTTTAACCAGAGTTTGGAGGGAGTGACGCTGCCAGGCAATCTTCAGAATCTGACTTTTGGACACAATTTCAACCAGAGTTTGGAACGAGTGACGCTGCCACGCAATCTTCAAACTCTCACTTTTGGATCTCGCTTCAACCAGAGTTTGGAGCGAGTGACGCTGCCAAGTAATCTTCAAACTCTCACTTTTGGATCTTGCTTCAACCAGAGTTTGGAACGAGTGACGCTGCCAAGCAATCTTCATAGTCTAACTTTTGGACATGAGTTCGACCAGAGTTTGGAGAATGTGACCTTGCCAAGCAATCTTCAAACTCTCACTTTTGGATCTCGCTTCAACCAGAGTTTGAAGCGAGTGACGCTGCCAAGTAATCTTCAAACTCTCACTTTTGGATCTTGCTTCAACCAGAGTTTGAAGCGAGTGATGCTGCCAAGCAATCTTCAGAATCTGACTTTTGGACATGAGTTCGACCAGAGTTTGCAGCGAGTGACGCTGCCAGTCGATCTTCAGAATCTGACTTTTGGTTATTTTTTCGACAAGAGTTTGGAGCAAGTGACGCTGCCAAGCAATCTTCAGAATCTGACTTTTGGAGACAATTTCAACCAGAGTTTGGAGGGAGTGACGCTGCCAAGCAATCTTCATAGTCTAACTTTTGCACATGAGTTCGACCAGAGTTTGGAGCAAGTGACGCTGCCAAGCAATCTTCAGAATCTGACTTTTGGAGATCGTTTTAACCAGAGTTTGGAACGAGTGACGCTGCCAAGCAATCTTCAGAATCTGACGTTTGGGCACAATTTCAATCAGAGTTTGGAACGAGTGATGCTGCCAGGCAATCTTCAAACTCTCACTTTTGGATCTTGCTTCGACCAGAGTTTGGAGCGAGTGACGCTGCCAGGCAATCTTCAGAATCTGACTTTTGGAGATCGTTTTAACCAGAGTTTGGAACGAGTGACGCTGCCAAGCAATCTTCAAACTCTCAGTTTTGGATCTCGCTTCAACCAGAGTTTGAAGCGAGTGACGCTGCCAAGCAATCTTCAAACTCTCAGTTTTGGATCTCGCTTCAACCAGAGTTTGAAGCGAGTGACGCTGCCAAGCAATCTTCAGAATCTGACTTTTGGTTATTTTTTCAACCAGAGTTTGCAGCGAGTGACGCTGCCAGTCAATCTTCAGAATCTGACGTTTGGAGAGAATTTCAACCGGAATTTGGAACGAGTTGCCCTGCCCAACAGCCTGACAACGCTGAACATGGGCCACGCGTCCTTGAGCTGCATGTAATGCGCAGATGCGGCCAGCTTGCAAACTGATTTGGGGAAGTTGGTTGGGTGTGTCGGTGGGTGGATCGCTTGGTAGCTTTTGTAAGTTGGTTGCTTGGTTGCTTGGTGCTTTGTAAACTCTGCCTCGGCGTTGCAAGCGTTCGCAATGGGACAGCCACATGTTTGTGACAACTAATCCTTATCGATGACAACATTTGGCACCACAATTTGTGGACTCACAAACATTTCTTCATGGCAACACATACCCCCATTGACAAGCATCAATCATTATCAACCAGCAACCAACTTTTGTCATTTCAGCTATTGTGAACCACTATTAATCTGAATCATACTGCATCAACCGTCAGTAGTCAGTATAGCAATTAACCATGATTAACCCATGAATCACGCATCATTTAAGCATCATCAACCAATCATTATCATTCACCATCACGTCAAAATCATGAACCAATCATCAACCATTGATTGATCATCATTGAATCATAAAAGCATCAACCGGCTGTTGGTTGGGACAATTGGCAGCCAGGGGTACCCATACAGCCTTTTTTACACGACCTTTGAAGGGGAGCGGGAGCTACCGGGAGCATTATCAACTCTTATTGACCCTCAAACATCAGGATCTTTGTCCTCGCAAGCCAGCAACCATCGTGGCAGGACAAAGATTCGGACAACGAAGGCATCGCACTCCTGGATGTGTTGTTTTGTTTGGTCAGTGCCTGGTTGATGATTTGTCAATGGTTGGTTATTTGACACTAGCACATGTCCATACATGAGCCATTCAAAGGCCAAAACGTCTTTTGCAGGAAAGAGGCTATGTAAGGCCTGCTATGCCCTGAAGATACGTAGGAATAACGCCAAGACATAATTTAGGCGTGGTTTCGTTGAATGCCCTGCAGGTTGTCAAGCTAATTAGCAGCTGGGGCTTTGTTGGAAAGGGATGGTGTTGCCCGTTGCGAAATGTCAACACCACGTATAATCATCCCGGAGTATGTAGTCAGAATATTCCCAAATGTTCCATATTCAAACCATTTACCAGCCTCTCAACTGCCGAATAAGTGGTTTTGCTTGAATTGACAGTTGCATTTGGATGTCAGAATCACCAGCAACTTGTTGGTCGCTTGTTTCATTGACGGGCTCCACAGTCGAGACTTTCCAAGCGAACCAATTTGAACCCAAGGGCATTGTCTTTGCCAAATCTGCAACTTGCCGTGCCACAATGCTATCAATATGGAACCATGGTTTGTACCCATTTTAACATTGCTTAACAATTTGCCTTGGATCATAATCTTCCGCACCCGCTTACAAACGGAATACCCCGAAATCCACGGTAACCAAGGTTGGGTATCCCAAGCGGCTCCCAACGTGTCTCAATCAGATATCCTTTGGTAAACTCCTTAGCATTTAAATGATGATAGCTGGTTGGGTTACCAAACTTTTAGGCCACTTTACCTCTAAAAACTATCACCATTTTCTTTTTTCTGGCTGGTTTGCTTGTTGAAAATGGTGATGGCTTTCACTTGACTTCCAGCAGACTCAGATCGGCTTCGCAGTGCCGTTGGGCTAAGCCGCAGGCTACAGCAGCGAGGAAGAGGAGGACGAGATCGGGCACTTGGGAGAGAAGCTCTCCAAGGTGGGGCAGCAGTTCGCTGTGAATTTCAAGGGCCGTATGGAAGGGGAAGCGAGGCCAGGAGCGGCCGCCAGGAGGGTTAAAGGGTAGCAGTTGATCCATGCTGATGCCAGAAGTGGGGCCAGGAGCGGCCCAGAAGTGGGGCCAGGCGTGGCCCCCAGGATCCCAGAGTCGGGGCCAGGAGTGAGGCCAGGAGTCAGGGGTATTACATTCTGGGGAGCGCGGCCAGGAGCGGCCCCCTGGAGTGGCGGTTCACCCAATGGTAGATGATTACTGACCATTCATTGATCACGAAGTGAGGTCATTCCTATCCATCCTTGCTGCATATGAAGCATCATTCATCTGTACCGCCCCCAACCAAAATTGAGCACTATGCTAGTTGGGACTTTTTGGCACGCAATCTGGAGAGCCCCTCCCTTGACCATGATACTATATACTGTACATTACTGTACTGTGGCTACATAAAGAATATAGCTTGATAAGTTGTAGCTAAGAGTAGATATGATATGTTGTAATGCAATCATTGCACATTAGTATGTTGTTTGTACACCCATGTGAAAAAACATTTGGCACATGTAGGCTTATGCATAAATTCATGTATGCATCGCTTCCTACAATAATCCCTCCATGATCCCTTAGAATCGCCTATGATCCCCATGATTCACATCAATCAAATCACAAATTCACATTGACCAACCACCATCGGCCCGTACTAACAATGATGAACCATGATTAGCAACCACTATGCTTAGATGAGAATCAACCAGCAGTATTGGTTGATCAAGCATAGATGTTGATCATTATATAGCTAGTAAGTTTGATGCACTATCGTTAAGAAATATCATCAACTATCACAAACAATGAAATCGCCATGAGTATCAACCCCTATTGTGAGATGAGTCAATCATCACAACTACTAATCATTAATTCTTGACAATCGATGATCTTCAAGCTATGTTCATCATCAAGCATTAATGGGTATCCATTCACATCAATAGTAGATGATAATCAACATCAATAGATGATTGATTAACAAAGCATAGTATCTATCAAGTTAAGCATTCATATCTGATATCCAATCATAATATCTATCAATCATAGCTAAATTGATTTTTGATCGTAATCTAATGTCTAGTCACTGAGCAGTAACAATTCATGATATCAAACCATATCGAACCATTCGTTCTTATCAAGTCATTACCCTCAACCCCTCAACCGCTGTGGCGGGGCCGGCGCCCTGTCCGCCAGGCGAATCTTCCGGAGGAAGCGAAGCGGATCGCCAAGAAGGAGCTGAAGCGTGGCAGCCCAGCGCTGCGGACCCGAGATCCTGGGAGGGGCGGGATGGCGGTTGATGCATGGGATGGCGGATGTTTGGTTGGTGGTTTAACCGTGGTTAATAATGGTTAATAGTGGTGAATAATAGGGGTGACCAACAATGATATGGTTAAACTGTAATAGAATGGAAGGGTCATTTGGATACCCTAGCAAATATCTATGGAATGGCAACTGGATGATACTCTTGATGGGTTTATATGCTAGGTAATGGATGCTACTGGGGAGATACAAGGTTTCATGAGAACCAGTTGATGCAACTGTGTGATGCTACTGGTAATGGGGAGATGCTTTTGATGCGTTTCTGTGACTCTGTGTTAGTCATAGCACGGGGAGCTTGGTCAGAACATTGGTTTGGTCATGATGCGGTGGCATGACCAATGTTGACCGTCACGTCCAACTGGTGGAGTTCCATGGCACGACACAACCGGGTAAGCTAACAATGGTGAATCATGCTGGTTATCAATGGTTAGTAGTGAACAATAAACCAATAATGGTTAACAATAATTGCTGATAATAGTCAACAATAAACCAACAATGGTTGACTACCAACCGTTCTAACATAGCAATGGTTAATAGTTAACAATGGATAATTATGGTCATAATAGTCCATAGTCAATACAGTAGTAAAGAATGCTTGATAGTGAATAACTAGAGGTAGGTCATGATGAACACTGGATGATTATGGTAATTTACCAGTTCGCAGCGTGGAAAATGGACAATATTTTAAAGAAAATGCCTGGGAAAGCTTGCTAATAACTGGAGGAGAAGCCGCGGTGGTCAGCGGCATCATCATCATCATCATCATCATCATCATCATCATCATCATCATCATCATCATCAACTCATCAACTCATCAACTCATCAACCATTGATTGACCCTTTGGCAAATCCTCTGAATGGTTAACCCGCAATCGATCATTATTCGCCATCATCATTGACCACCCTTTGTAGGTTATTATCCCCTATATTGAGCCATTACTCAACCAGAATCACCATCATCATGCCTCTGAACCCTTCATCCGTTCTTGGTACCACCGAGGCGCCTCAAGAGTCTTCAAGCCCATCATCCTGAGTATACCTCAACTCACAGTCCGGCAACCCACAGCGCGCCAGGTAGTACTGGTTGGTGGTTGGTAACCACGCCTGGTGCTCACATGCATGTACTGTCTGGTGGTTTTGAACAGTTGTTATTTGCCCAAAGGTGTAAACAAATTGTTTATTGACTAATATGTTTCATTGTGGTTGAAACCAGATGTACCTATACGACCAGTAAGGTGATGTGTTTTTTCCATTGCCAGAGCTCAGACCACAAGCATCCACATTGCGTTTTCAACTTTTTGGCATCGCTTATTTCGTATCATTTTTCTAGATATGTTTACAGCCAGGCGACCATTTGCAGTATGATTCTTGGATGGAGATGGTTGCCCACCATACCAAATGGAAACGGCATGGGAAATCTCTGAAATAACTGGCTGCCCAGATCGAGCTATTCAGAATCATTGAACATGATGGACCATGAAGCTCTGAAGCTTGATAGGATTAGGTAGGGTTTCCAACGTGCAATCGCAACCGGTGATTCCATCTTGGCTAAATGTTGCAAAGCTGAGCCAGATTGAAGATAAAAAGGATCTTCACAGGAAACATAGGAAACACCTTTGTCTTGTTGATTACATACGTTCAAGAAACAACAGTGACAAAATGGATGTTCTGAACCAGCTGTCACTTCGATTACATTATCCAAGTTCGATTGGGCAATGATCTACCAATTCAGTGCGGAAACATGATGTGTCCATGGATATTTATAAGGTGTATCACAAGAAATCTCACGAATCATCCTTCGATCTTATCATCTTACTATAAATCTAGCATGATAATGCCGAGCTGCAGCACCAAGGTTACCTGGAGTTGCTGGCGAGCTTGCCTTGGAACAACCAAACGAAGGCGCTGACAGAAGCCACGACCAGCAAATTTCTGATCTGATCCTCCAGAGATGGCGAGCTGGGTCAACATCAACCAGCCAAGCAAGCAAGCAACGGGCATTTGAACATCCACAGCCAGATGGGTATGGCATGGTGTGACCCACATCATGGGGATGACCAGACATGATTGTGTTGCACCATGGTAGCAGCCTTACCGCGACGGACCACACAGACTTACCTTCTGGCAAGCGTTCAACATAGCTGGATGGATAATCCACTCATGGCTTTAGATGCTTTAACTGATAGGAATTGCCATTTTCCAGCGGGATTGACCGTCAACCAGTCTCAAACTACGTACTGCTCATCAACCACTAACTTTCAACCACCATTATCAACCATGAATCACCAACATGGCTGGTTGACGGTTACTACCTATCAACCACTCTTTGACATGATTAACCAGTCATGAACAACCATCAAAGACTTAGCCATCAGTTTGCTTACTATGTTCTTTATCAACCACCGTCCACCATCAACCTTGAACCATCATCAACCATCATCAACCATCATTAACCCCATCATGAACCCCATCATTAACCCCATCATTAACCCCATCATGAACCCCATCATTAACCCCATCATTAACCCCATCATTAACCCCATCATTAACCCCATCATTAACCCCATCATGAACCCCATCATTAACCCCATCATGAACCCCATCATTAACCCCATCATTAATCCCATCATTAACCGTTGCTCAACCATCAGCCACTATCAACATGGCGCTGCTTCCCCGCTGATTGCCGCGGCGAGGAGTCCTTCGACCTCCAGGAAGCTCGACGTTTGCTGGACGAGGATCATCGAGGACTCGAAAAGGCAACGCGGAAGCGGAACGGGGGAGCTGTCCACCGTAGGCGCTTGTGGAGATATGATGGAGACTGATGATGGTTGTATGTAGTCACTGAATTATAATTGCAATGTATACTAATGATACTAATGTTTTTTGTAGCCAAAATGCTGACTAATGTAGTCAGTGAACTATGAAAGCAAAGTATACTAATGTTATTTGTAGCCAACACATTGTTTCACTACAGTATGTAATATTTTTTAAAATGCCTGTATGAACATAGATAGATATCTTACTTCTTGTTGTTGATGACATTGATCTCGGGGTCGGATCGACAGGCCCACCTCACAAAAGAGAACAGAAATAACCAACCAGCCAGCCAGCCTACCAACAAACATGAAACCATCCACACAACTAGACTGATGGCCATTGTTTATTGCTCGCTTATATGTTGCGTATTTGTAGTTGTGTTCCATGGGTATATCAATAGCAGGGATCACCCCCCGTTTCAAATTCTGATGATTGGGATCCCTGAAAAAGCCGGCGGGTAGGTAGCGCATCCGCATCGTAGTTTTATCCGACGGATGTTCCACACTCTTCATTTGTTCACCTGAAATATGATATGAAATCCAGACATGATAAGCCACCCTGAGCTTTGTTATGACAATAAGTACTGTAGCATTTGTTTCAATGGGCGTGGTGTATCGCTGGATGAATAGCCCACCATCTACCAACTACAGTATTTGGAGTTATGGTTGTTGATCTCAACAAGAGACCGATTCTTATACTACGGTGCTACCGATTTACGGTGAATTGAAGCTTGGCCGATGCTGGCCATATCTTCCACCAACCAAGAAGTGAGCAACCTCGCAGCTGATGATGCCACGCCCGAGGTGAAGATCCGCATTCTTGAGTTCCTAGCGGTCCAGAAGTTGCGAGGCTGTGACAATATGTGACATTTTTTATTTTCCCCCAAACGTGTGAACAGTTTAAGACAAACTGGGTTGGTTGGGATGGCGTGGTTGGTCCGTTGGTTGTTTCGGGTTAAGTGCCGGGTTCGTGGTTTCTTTAGTAGTTGAGGTCCTTTTCAGGGACAGTGCGAAGTTCGGGACCTACGTTTGATGGGCTTTTGCACAGGTTCATCATTTGTTTCCGGCAGTGACTGTGCTTGGATACGCTTGGTTTTCCAAATGCTGTTGGTCCGCCCGGACTGTAAACTTGGCAGTTTACCTCTCCCAAAAAAGAAACAACGCCCGCGATGGGAGTTGGTCCACTTCGAGGTACCCCAGATTTATTTTGAAACGCTGTGATGATCTGATTGTCATCCCCATTTCCTACTGGTCCTACTGGGGTTTTGTGATACCAGCTTTGGAGGGTCAGCATCATCGGTCCTTTTACTGTTAGTTCCGGTTTCATGATCCACCATGAATCCAGCTTTGACCATTGGGCCGATCACAGTAGAGGTCACTGCGTCCTCTCTTGGATCAAGGTTTGCTTGAGAAAAAAACTGAGCCACCTGCATATGCAAAGATCATTTTTGTGCGGTGTGGACCCTGTTGGTTTCGTAGGAGGCCAGGACTCATGAAATTTGGTCGATTGCATACCAGCTACACGAGCATGTGCAAGCCTCTACGGAAATTTCGCAACAATCAGTGACCTCTCAAACCACTGACACATGTGACTTCAGACGAAAAGCTGCGCACATTTCAGATTCTTGCCTTGAAGAGCTGGGCCCTTGCGTAAGATTCCCGCACTGATTTCGCAACTGGATAATGGGTCAGAGCCACTGCCAATGGGGATCTATATATATATATATATATGTATATATGGATCATCTACTGTTCGTTCATTTTTTTTGGACGTTTTTGGCATTCAACAGGGATATGAATCCAAAAACGACAGATATCACCTCTACATCATTACCCACCACACTGAATCATTACCCATCATGGCAACCATCATTACCAATTCTACATGGATTTTGTTCAACTCTACATGAGTCGCATTTTTGCATGTTTTTTTCATTCTACTGACTCTACATGTTTTTTTCATCAGCCTCTACATGGTCAGAATCCAAAACCCGGTTGAGCTGTTGTCAGGGCCAGGTGCCATCCATGGAGCCATGCAGCCATGGAGCGTCCACAGCTGGTGGGGCCCAGCAGAAAGCGCAAGCGAGGCAAACAGCCGGAGGCCAGGGAAAGGCAGGAGTGTTGTGGCAGGTAATGAAGGGTAATGACGGATAATTTTGGTGGGTAATGATGGTTAATGATGGGTGATATGACGGATAATTTTGGTGGGTAATGACGGTTAATGATGGATGACATAATCATTTATGATGGTCAGTGATGATCAAACTGATGGTTCGTGATGACAAACAACTATTGAACGTCCTCTGATAAAACAATCTTAAGGGCAAGGGTAAAAATCATAATTACCCATGGGCAAATCATCTACAGTGAGGGTATCCAAGAACTGCGAATGAATCTTCAGCTTGCGAAAGGTCTCATGTCCTGATCGACCGCATGGTTTGAGTTTCGGACCCTTGCCGGGTAGCTCAGCAACCTGCACAGTTTCGGAGCCGCGTGAAGAGCGAGCTGGTGGTTTTGATGGTACCGCCAACCATTTTGGGGGGCAAACATCCAATGTAGTAGGAGTCAAGACTGAAGAGTCAAGCACACTATATGGTTCTCCTCCTCGACACAGGGTATGGAAAGAAACTCACCATCCAGGCTTTCTGTTGACGTTTAGCAAGGGCCAGTAGGAGCCGAAGATGTTCCCTTGAGTACCACTGGACACAGTGCACTGGTCACATGGTGCTTCGTTTGACGGCATGGAGGATGCAAGCATCCGCACACTGAAGGTGCAGGGAATGTGAAGCCAACAGACTCAGGATTTAGGGACTGCTAAGTCCTCCAAGTCAGAAATACAATGTGCAAAACTGTGAAGCCACAGCGTGTGGTAAAAGATGAAGCGAAGCAGTCGCTGCAGAGGTCTTTGCATGCTGTGTCCCACTCAGAAACTGATGATCCCTCCCTCTCATCCAGAAACAAGGACATGCTATGCTTAGTAGCCGCTTATCATGTCGATGAACGTCAAACCACTGTTGTTAGGCATGTTCATAGATCCACTGTGAACTACCTTTTGGCATTCTCAAATGGTTCACGATGATCAGCCTATAGCCGAAGCTGAATGAGTCACCAAACCATTTACCAACTATTAGTCATTAATAGTCATTAGTGAAGCAACTATCAGCTAAACCAAACCATTGACCAACTCATTTCCCCCCTCATTAACAAGCTCATTCGCCACGGCATTCACCACCCTTCCCAGGCAATTCGTGGATGCTGCTCGGAGGGAGTTGGAAGATGCGGGCTTCGGCAGGAGCCCGCGAAACGCCAGCGACACATGGAGGTAATCATCACGCCAGTGGTTGATGATCAATGGTGGTTGATGATGCTTTATGAATGGTGATCATCAACCACCATTGATCATACTGCTTTATGAATGGTGATTGTACTGGCTACATGAATGATAATGGTGATAATAGTAGTGCATGGTGGTTGATGATGGTTAATGAATGTTATAATATAATGGCGGTTGATAATGGTCAATGGTGGTTGATGAGGGTTGTTGATCATGAATCGTGAATTATGATTGTTACTCGTATATAATATGAATAATGATGATACATGATTGCTGGTTCCATGATGGTTGATGGTCACGCATGTGCTCGGTCTCGGCAGTAAAAATTCTGCCAGCCTACCATGGCATGTGGTGTGAGACGGTGGGGCGATGCTCCTGTGCAGCTCACTGATTCTGGGGTAGATTTAGATCAACCGATCAACCCCATGGCATTGGTGGAATCAGAAACATTTGGCGGAGGGACATCTACAGGCTGGATTTCTCACGAACACGCAGATTGAGACTGAGAGCCAAGCTTTCGTTCGCTGGCTTAACCCTTCGCGTCCAACAACTGGCGGCCCCTGATGATTCTGAAGCGACAGAGCACCGCGCCCTGTAGCGTTTTGGAATCCATTGTGGCAATAGCGATTGACCAGAGACCAGCGAATACAATGTTTGGGACGACACTTCTCGAGTGTCAAGACGGCTTCCCCTCAGTCAGGAACAGACCGGTGATGGATATGGGCTGTGCGTATCACGACTTCTCCAAAGGCTTGCTACGTGTCCTGACTGAATTCGTTACCTGCAGGGTTTCATCACTCCCAGATTGTCCATGTTTGGCATCTTTACCTGCATTTACCAATCAATATGTATCATGTCATCAAAGCCACAATCATTGACCGACCAGTGTAAAGCAACTGTGCTGGTGGTCAACCCATGATATCAACAAGTTTTGACCGATCATTCTTGATAGCGGTGATTGATACGGGGATGTGTCAACTTAATCATCAGTTCATCACCGCACCACACAAGAGAAAGGACCCAACTAGCTATGCCTCTGAGAACACTCTATGTTTATGATGAGACAAACAGCCCTTATTTTTGTAGTTGGTTTGACCTTTGTCATCACTTCTGCGGGGCACAAGCATGGCATTTCACGTGCGGCGCGTTGTACGTAGAGGATCTGTGGACGTTGCTGAGGCATCCATTTGGACTTGGAGAAGTTTCCTGAGGTGTTTGGATCCCAGATTGCTGAAGCGCCACCATTTTTCATTGCCGTGCCCGGTGGTCGGCCCCTGATATGAGTAGGTCCCAATCAGAAGACCTACTGATCCTACTGTACTAATTCTACTTATGAATTATGGTGGTTGGAACCCATGGCTGTTTTTTACCATGCTTTTCTTTAGATGTGCTTTTACTTAAGAATTTACCTCTATTCTAAGTTGCCTTTAATTCAAAAGTTACTTTCTTTTTAGAAGATGCCTGGAACACTCATGGCCATGCCATTGGTGAGCCATTCGTGAAGGCTGGCCCTGATCGAGAGATCTATGAAGAGCATGCGCTGCCAGCATTTGGGACTTCAAGGCTGGGGGGAAGTGGTCCGGTCCCAGCTGCTTGATTGGGGTGAAGTCATTGACTGTTTGGAATGGATCAATTGGGAAGTGAATTTGTTGGGACATGATTTTTCATTCACTAAGGGACCTTGTGAAACACATGAAAAACACATATGATGAAGAAAGGGAACATTTTTCCTGGTGTGAACAAGTATATGATTCATGAGGAGGGTCGTAGAGGGATATGATACGATGATCAGGAAATACATGGTGATTGCTACTAAAAACTCGAGTCGGAATGACTGAACAATCTCCTGTACTCTTTGTGTTTGTGTATCTCAGTGAACCGAAACGGCATGAAGAAACAAACCAGTCACCACAGTGCGTGCATGCTTTGGCACCCCATAAAACTTCTAAACTCGATTTGCAGAGGAACATCGATTTGCAGGGTAGCACCTTTAGGGTGTAGATGAGTGTTTTGCACTAAAGGAGCTGTTCTTCTTATTATCATCATTATATATTTGTTGGTAGAGTATTCTGTAGTCCTCAGCCCAAAGTTATCGTCTATCTACCAGTTGATCTTAGCAGATAGGAATGGGTCCCAACATGTCCCAAACAATCATCATCATATCGTTTACTGTAGATATTCCAACAGCGGTTCCTCCGCAAGATCATCAGCATCCAGTGTATATAATCAGCATCCAACTTGACCTTCCGTTCTATTTGTTTATTCTGGTTGTTCTAGTTGTTGTACCTTGATTACCTGTAATGTATATTTTTACAGTACAAATATTTATTATGGTTGTCATATGAGCAACACGTGGGAGTGGCCATACATTGTTGTACCAGATAGCTTGCATCAGCAACAGGAAAGACCAATCATTGAAGGTACCACTGCATTTGGACCACCCGCTCTTACCATTTTTTGGGCTGCATGATTGAGAGCAACACTCAGCAACCGGCATTGGGGTATGTCATAGCCATATATTCACTCTAATTATGTCCCTATTGTTTTAATGTTCCAAAATCTTGATACCAGCTTCTAATTGATATAATTATTCTTTTTGCACACCGGCTTGATTTTGAAAAAATCACACGATATGTTTCTGCATTCGCCACCAGAACAGCCAATTTTCCGGCGACAAAATCGTGCTAATGGACCCCCAAAAAGGGTCTCCTGCGGCCTTTAATGACGTAGACCATAATGAACAGGCAATGGACTCCTCGGCATTTCTGAGAAAATCTCAACTCATAACCCGTTGGGTCCAGGCCTCAATGTGATCGCTCGGCATTACGAGGGACCGGCAGAGGAGGAGCTGCTGCGCTGATCAAGTCATTGGTCAATGAAGGGACCTAGTGGGACTCCTTTTTTTGTGGCTGCTGTGATGTTTTGACCGGCTCAATAAGCTGGCAGAGGAGGGGAGGGTCTGCTTTTTTGTTCTCACAGAAACTTAAGGCTTGAGAAAGCAGCAAACTGCGCTTCATCATTCCATTCCATTTTGAAAAGTGGAGTTTTTCACCCTCACACTCTTAGGCTGGGTGTGAATAGCTGAGCTTGCTCAGGTTTGGGGGATACCATGGGATACTTTGAATGGACGAGCAGTCTGGTTGAGGTCGTTGTCTGTCAACGTCTACTGTTGACCTTACCAAATATTACCAACCAGAATTAACATGTTTTCACAAATTATGATCAACACTGACAGATTATTGCCAAATCTTGTTGAAATTAGTATAATATAGCAATTCTCAAACATTTTCAAATCTGTCTTCCATTGTCATTAGTGTCGGGCTTGTCTAAGCTTAGTTGCCGCAAGAAGGGGGGTTATCGTAACAACCAACGGCTTCTCCAGCGAGTCAGTCAGTATAAGAAATCCTGAAAAGGATGCTGAATTGTTGGCCATCTCCCTCTCATAATTGGTTTGCCCTCATCACAGATGCATCCTCACTGCGAAGTTCCACGCAGTCCCCACGTAGAGGATCGGCTCGCGTTCCATGCGGACAACTTTGTAGTGGCTGAGAGAGTGTCCCTGGTCGTTACTGTTGCAGCTGTGGTTGCCCTTATCAACAGTCATGCTTCCATCTTTCCTCCTTCATCCGGACTTGTGGGAATGCATCTTCTCTGTTGCAGCTAGATCATCGGAAGATATCGGAAGGGGAACCATCGCAGGCCAAGCGGTTTAGGTTTTGGAATCATCGGATCTTCCCATCTGTAAAGCCTTGGTGTATGCACATCACGACACAGCCAAGTATCCAAGTATAGCGTTCTGATACATAATCCCTGCGAATCAACAACTATTATAAGTTATAAATTTATAAGGTGTATATAATAACTTATATGATGCAGTCTGCACATCCACGCAGTCATCATATCTGGCTCCATCCTACGCACAAAGCCCCAGAGGTCCGAAAGTCAGTTGAACGGGATCCGAGGTTTGGCAGCATTCTTCGCCAGGACGACCCGCCACCGAGGGTTTACTGAGATCTGAAGTGACTGGGGTTCCAACCATGACCTGCTTGGGGTTACGGGTTACTTGACCAGGCTTGAAGTTACTAGATTTTCTGGCCACAGCTACTGGGATGTTTCCGTGGTTTACCGATCCAAGCACCAAGTAGAATGCCTCGGCCATGGGGAGCCCCCTTTTGTGCGGTAGCTTAATGGTTCTCCATTGCCACGGGGCGCCCTATCGCCTCGGGATCCGCGAGGAGGGCAACAACCCTCAGCTGGCATTGCACTTCCGTGAGTGCGACGGAGCTGGTTATGTGTGCATGCAGGAGACCGACGGATCCAGGGCTACCGGGGATCCAGGTGTGCAGCACCAGGGGGGAGCCCGGTGCCATGATCCATGAACCCTCGGGCCGTCCATGGACAGCACCTGAAGCGTCACCATGGGAGAAAGCCACTTGGGCGCCCTGACCATGGGATAGGCCTAGTGGGGCCCCATGTTGGGTGATGTGTACTGCAGGTGTTGATGGGGGCTTTCCAATGCAAAATGATCATTTTGGTGAATGGCCGGGGTTTACCATCATTTATGGACAATGTGGAATGAACATGAATGAATCACTGAACTACTGTAGACCTATGTGCCCAATATTCCTGTGTTTCAGTGTCATATGGTTGGACATGTTGGTTCCAGGTGCGACAAGACACACGAGTTGAGTCCAAAAGATACCAGTAGGTGTTATGGAACACCGCAGATAATTTTGTTCGCTGGCAAGGGTAAGTTTTGAATCAATACTACAGTACATCCACTGATTGTGTACTGCATAATTCCTTGTTGTAAAGCAATGTGTATAAACATGGCAATTATATACGTATGCCAATATATCATATATCCAACAGTCCAACAGATGCAAAAAAATGAAACAAACAGTTCATGTTGCCCCCTACATGCAACAATAGAAACGTACCAGTGATAGATTTCACCCTAAGCAATACTTCTAAGATGATGTATTGCCAATTGCCATTGCCATTCGCTATGTATTACTAGCTGATGGTATGCATGCATTTGTTTGTTTCCGACAAGGCATTGTTGGCTGCAATATGCAATTCTTTTATGATGGATCAAGATGTTTATAGTATGCGTGCTTCTCATTAAAAAAACATTTGTGAATGATGAATTTCTGTTACTTGTGCAATTTGTGTATTCATACTATGCCCATCATTTATGATGGATTCATTACTCGTTACTTATCACCCATCATTTATGATGGATCATTACTTATTACATGCCATGACTTCTCGGTTGAATGACCAGGAGACGCAAGGCCATTTGTACATGCAGCTGGGCGAGGCCGGGAGGCCGACCTTTTTCACCAGTGCTAGTTCGGACTGGTCCCAGGGGAACAGGTCAGCGAGCGGCGCCAGAACAACGGTCAGCATATGAGATGCATCTGTCAACCATCTAAGCAACCAGTCTTAGGCATGTTTTTTTTTTTCGTGAATTTGAGCAAAGAACCGACGGTGAAGAATCATGCATGGGTGATGAAAAATGGGAGGTTGCGTGTTCCTTCAGAATTCACGATTAAAATTTCAGCAACCCCTGCAATTCACGCAAACCCGGCATGATCGTCATGGTTTGAATCACATGGCGTACACTAACCTGACAACGGGCAATCCCATTGGCACAAACATCCATACATGACTGCTAATGAAGCTATTATTATTTCTGGATGCGATGGTACCATATCAATTATGCCTAGATGGACAAGCTGGCAATGAATCCATCAAATACCATTGGCAATAATAATCCAAGCTGTCATTATTTTAGGGCTTCCAAATTTTGAGAAAATCCCCATATGAATCCATGACTGCACCGTCAGGCTCGGCACTTCTGGAGCCATGGCATCCCTTCTGGTGGAGAAGGTCCACTGAGCTCCAGCGGTGAATGGTTGGGTCATGGTGGTTGATGATGGTGGATATGGTTGTTCAGTGGTTCATGGTGGTCCATTATTGATCATTTGCGTGGTGTAGTTGGATTCATTGTTGTTTATATTGATAATTGTTTGTGGCTCCACCACCAACTAAAAGCTGTTCAACTATTCTTGTTGGCAAGTATCCCCTGTTTGCCACTATAATCACCTACTTAACCATAGAAAAACCCTGCCGTATGACTCCACCGTTGATGGGACAACCTCCACGCTTGGTTCGAAGCTGCTGGGGCTCCGCCAGGCTTGCGACAGCTGGGAGCCGCAGGTCAGCGATTGGAGTGATCCACAGTTGCATTGACGTTGGTTATGGCTGCTTGGTCATGACTGGCGGTAATACTGTAATACTCATGTGGTGGTTTCTCAAAATAAGGGTATCCCAAAAATGGATGGTTTACTACGAAGCCAGTCTAGTAGCAACTGGTAGTCTTCCAATTGGGAAGTGGTAGTCATGGTTTGGTGGTCAAAGAAGGGTCGGTCAATTCAACATTACATAATATTATATCATGATCATGTTATTATGATCATTTGTCATCATTGCCGCAAACACAGCCAGCTGCAACCCGATGTAGCACTTGTTTTTTTTGACCCTCGCAAAGGTTCCAAGTTCAACATTTAATTGCTACCCCGCTCCCCGCTCGTCAGAACCTGGCCCGTACAATGACAACAGATAGCGAAAGACAAGTGAACAAAGCAAGGACTTGACAAGTGAGCAAAGCAAGGAATGACAAATGAACGAAGCAAGAAGTATTTTCCAAACACCCCAGCAACTCTTGTTGCGCACAATCCCGATTGGCAGTGCACAAGTGTGGAAACACACATGTGCTGGAACAGAATGACATTTTAGTCATACTTCACAAACGAAATCGCTTCGGGCTCACCAGACTTTCGGAGGATCTGCAGCCTTTCAATGCGATTGGCGCGCCCCAGGTCAGCCCACTTCTCTGGCTCACCCGGCCACTGGCGTCGGCCCAACTTCCATCCAGTAGAGTAGGCCTTGCACATACCATGCACATTGCAATAAACGGTAGATAAATGGTAATGTTACAGATTTCAAATGCAATGCAATGCAATGAATGAATTGATTAGAACATACCAATGCAAAAAATGAATAAAACAATTTATAGCTGAGGTCCATACACTGGCCAAGCTTTTCTCCACATCTCTCACGGTCATGTAGGTTCTGGCCTGTTTTACTGCTGGAGCAAAGGAATGAGTGTACAAGGAAAAAGGGAAATCATATTTCATATTTAAGTTTTCATACCCCCACCTGTTTAGAATCTTTCGCTTTGGCTTTGGCTTTTGGTTTAGCCGCCGCTTTCTTAGCCTTGGGGTGTCCTTTGGCTTTGGCTTTGGCTTTGGCTTTGGCTCCTGCGCCCAAGCTGCGTAGGGTCTTATCCCTAGTGACCTCATCATTCTTCAGAGCCTCATCCTTCAAGACCTCACCATTCTGCGGGGCCTCACCCTCAGAATTCTCCACAGCCTCATCCTCAACGACCTCACTGTTCTTCAGAGCCTCATCCTTCAAGACCTCACCATCCTGCGGGGCCTCACCCTCAGAATTTTCCACAGCCTCATCCTCAACGACCTCACTGTTCTTCAGCGCCTCATCCTTCAAGACCTCACCATCCTGCGGGGCCTCACCCTCGGAATTCTCCACGGCCTCATCCTCAAAGAAATCTGCAGGTATGCCCCCAGGAAGGAGCCCATCATCAAACACCAGGTAGGTGTCATCCAACACTTCAGGGTCCAGGTCGATGAAGTCCTTTGCCTCCAAATGTGTTTGAAGATGGTCAATTTGTTTGTTTGAAATGTTTGTAGCAAACATTTGAAATAGAGAAATGCTATTTATGTTTTTTTGGGCACTGGCCTGCCTCAAGCTCCGGTGTTTTCCCAACACCTTTCGAAGGGGTGGCAACCTGTCGCAATGCCTGGAGAGGATCAGCACACTGGGTTTCACCTGTCTTGTCCTCATCAAGGAAAGGACTTCCTGGAGGAAGATCTTTGGGCACATCCTCCAGCAGCACATTTTGTAGGTCCTTGTCGGTCTCGTCCGTGTCCAAACCAGGAAATTCCGAAAACTCAAGTTCCTGGGTGGGATACGGCTGGGTTCCATCGAAGTCACTGCATGGATGCTCACCGATCTGGCCAATTGGTGACTTCCCAAACAGCTCTTCCTCATCAATCTCTGTTGGGCATGCTTCCTGATAAGGATCATGGGCAGCACCGGTTGGAGATTCATCGAGAAAGTCTGCAGCATTCATCCTTCGGAGCCTGGTGTATCGAATCTGAGGTGGCCAAAGTGGAAGCTCATCCTCCTATCAAGCAACGAAATCATTGAACCCAATCACATAACCCAATGAAA
This sequence comes from Symbiodinium kawagutii, assembly GCA_009767595.1. NCBI lineage: Eukaryota > Dinophyceae > Suessiales > Symbiodiniaceae > Symbiodinium > Symbiodinium kawagutii. Next base: position 736,762 of record VSDK01025782.1, on the reverse strand, counting down.
ACGATCCACAAATGGTTCTATGTTTTAACTCCTGACTGAAATGGACGATGCAATAAACCCAATCAAAACGAATGATTCCTAATTTCATGAATTCAATGTATCAAAGGTCTTCCTAGTTGATGAACATGTGATACAAAGCAATGCAATACCCAGCCTGAGAATGGCTTCTATTTCGGCCCGTCTTGGTTGAAGACCCGGTCGCAGAAGCAGGTCTCTTCATGGCGCGAGCACGGCCCTGGGTAGAAGCTGCTGGTCGCTTGTTGGCTGAGTTATCCACATCACCACAACCTTCGTTGTCATCGTCATCATCCCTTTTTCCGAGGATTTTGTCCGAAGCCTTATCCTTCTCACTATCATCATCATCATCATCATCATCTTCTTCATCATCTGCATGTTTCTTCGACTTCTTCTTCTTCGACGTCTCCTTCGAATCCTTCGAACTTGGCCTCTTCTTAACCTCACTGTTTGGTTTCTGTTCCTCCGAAGATGATGCTGAAGCGTGATAACTTGGCGGCAGACCTGCAGCTGAAGCACACACACACACATTTTTTCACAGAAAGCAAATCTTTAACCTTCACAAACGGCATCGCAAAAGTGACTGACCACAACTGATTGGACCTCACCTTCAGAACGATCTGGAGAAGGGGCGGGAGCTGCTTTGGGTTTGGCAGCAGCTGCTTTGGATTTGGTAGCAGCTGCTGGGGGTCTCATCACAGGCTGGTTGGCTTCAACAGCACTCTCACTGCTGATAAGCCTGTCGAGGCTGAACGCCTCGGGAAACCATGCAAAAATGTTTATTTATGATTGGCTGAGGCTCAAATGAAAGTGGTCTGCTATTGCCAAAACCATCCAAAACCCAAAGCAGTGAGCTAAGCATAGAGCTGGGGCGGCAACACGCGCTGGAGCGGCTGTGCCCCTCATGGCAACAAACTCACACTCATCCTCAGACCCCATATTCCAAACCCACTTTTCCTACGTTCTCTTGGGCCCTGAAAGCACTGCCACATGCATCCCAATCACAAGTCAGAAGTCACCCATGGTTCGCCACCTGATTTGCAAAGCGCTATACATTTGACCTGGACCAACATGATGGTTTTTTCTTGTCGACGCAGAGCTTCGCTATTTGGAGGATTGGTGCATCTGAGGCCAGGTGTTCCGACATATTCAATTTAGCCTTCAATTTAATTTGAATATACTGGATCCAAAATGGAAACTGGAGTACAGAACGGAAAATTGATAATGATATGATTTCCAGTCAAAACACCACCCCCCAAGGAATGCAAAGTCGAAACTCAACATGGCAACCAAGCATCTTTCACCACAATAAATATAATTGACAAATGATTATCATCAATAATAATAATTCAAATGCTAGGTTTTGCAGATCAAAAATGAAACTGTGATCTTGTAATGGCTGTCTGGTAAATGCCAGCTTGGCAGCAAACTTGATCAAATCCGCGGATCAAAGTGAGGCTCAAAATGGCTCGGTGCAAGTTTCATGTTTTACATGATCTGCACAATCTCGGACGCCTCCAATTGCAATTGCCCGTTCAGGACGCAAATGGGGCGCTGAGGGATCAGCTTGGATCCGCTTCCTGCACATTCCAACCTGACAAGAAATCACACGGGTGAATTAATCGGGAACAACAATCAACAGTCTTGCCATGAAATGGAACATGCTGAGTTTGAAGTGGATCGGTAACTGGTATGAAGCAAAACTTGAAGTCGCCTGACCCGCCACCCAACTTTCAATGCTGGGCAATTCAGCAGCTTCTCCAAGTTGAAGTTGCAGCCATAGGTGATCGCAGAGGCCTGGAAGCGATTCTATCTTATTATGTTCTCCATGGTTTTTTTATGTTCTCCATGGCCACCCTGGCTACTAGAATGCCTGGCTTCCAAGAACCTGGCAGCCAAATGTGCTGGCAACCAGTTTCCTGGACACTAGGCTTCTGGCAACCAAGAGGCCAAGATCCCTTTTAACAAAAGAACGGATCGGTGATTGAAACGAAAATAACATAACTACTCTGGGTGGAGTCATATGGCCTTGTTCTTTGTGTCCTTGGTCTTCTTCCCTTTCTTCTCTGTCTTGCTTTTTTTCGGTGGACGCTCCTCTTCACCCTTTGGAGTGGATTTGGCATCCAGGACAAAGACAAGGGGTTTGTCTGCAGCACAGGTGTCAGATCCAAGGTCCACGTTGTGATGCGAAAAGCCCACACGAACCTGCACAATATGACACTGCAAACGCACAAAGATGCCTAAAGTGTAAGTTAAGAAACACACCTAGGAAGCAATGTTTCAGACACTTAATCGACTGTGACTTAATCATTGTAAGAATGCTATCACACCAAGCCTCGCCAGCATCCTCGAGCTGCAGCAGCACATCCTTGAGAGGACACGCTTTCTCCGCGCACTCCAGGTCGGCCAGGTGAGAGGGCAACTTTTTGCGCTCAAGGCAAACCGGGGTGTCGAAGTTCACGTGGCATTTGAGCCATTTCCCTTCCCCTTGCTCAACCATGTCTTTGGCATCCTTCCCATCAAACCAACTTCCAGCCCCGAACGAGAACAGCTCTCTCCCGGTCAGCAGAACGCACTGCTCGGCATCAGCTTTAAAGAATGCCGCCTCATGGTCCAGGTCCACCACCATCGAAATCTGGCTGTTCAACTGGAGGATCTCCCTTAGAGTTGCGGTTCATTATGAACCCATTTCAAAACATCATGTTTGGATATGTTTGGTTTCTCCTAATTTCTTCGCACTGGAAATCATGAGATGATATCATATCATTCAATGAGGCCCTGACGCTCTGGCAAGATTTGCAATGGTGTCAGCTTTGATGGGCTCGTCGGTTTCCATGGTCTTCATTTTGATGTCCTTTGTGCCATTCGAATCAGGGACATTGGCTGCTGGAACGCTCAAAGTCAAGTTGTTCTTGTTGAACTTGGCGTTGTGGCTGTCCACAAGATCGTGGAAGTCCGTCATTTCAGCGAACTGCTCAAAGAATTGGGGTCGGATCACCAACGAACCACAAGGTAAGCACGAGGTGACCTTGTAGGAGTCCGAGGTTGCTGCAGCATCTCCTTGAGACAAGCTCTTCAGTTCTGAAAGAAGCGGTCCAAAATCTGGGAAAGCTTCCAATTCACGGCGTCCTTCTCGACAGCTTTCATAGCATGCGGTGACCACCCTCTCCATGATCTTCTGCCCCCTTGACTGGTCGTTGTCGCCAGGAAGGATGGTTGCGCACAACGTAGTTTTGTCCGTCATCTAAGTCCAAACAGATGCCATGCCGTTTATTTTTGAGACTGAAACTAGAATAAAAATTTGCATCATAAATTGCAATGTGCACTTCAGCAGGAATCTGTTAAGGATTCGACCTCTAGACATGCAAGAGCAGGCCATGAATCGTAGCCATGCGCATCGATCCACACCACACGATCCACATTGGACGGAACCAAGCAGGAGTGAATCTTGCAAATGATGTCTGTCCCTGCTGCAACCTAAGTCAAGTAAAATTGAAGCAACATTTTTGCAATGAAGTGTTTCAAACAACTTCTGCTGCAAATTTAGTCTGTCCTCTAGTCTTTCAAGGCGTCATGTTTGTTAAGCACTCCACGGCATGAACTTTGTAAAGATTCTGTGAAGATGCTGCCAAGCGACTTGTCGTTGCTCTTGGCAATCTGTGAAGGCAGCTGACATTGTCAATGCCGGAGTAGGTTTCCACATTTCATTGCGGGGGCACATCCGAACATCAGATATGATAGATCTTCTCCATGCATTGGATTTCCAAAACACATTTCCACCAGCATGTCCCTTTGCCTGTCAAACCAGGCAAGGCAAGAAATGAATGGCAAAATGAAACAAATACCAACCGATGCATAATCACATCTAAAGTCCATGTAGTGCATGTTTATCATAACCGAGGAACTGTCACCAAAAGGCCTTTCAAGATTGCTGACCTTCGACCATAAACGGTTGCAGGATCAAACGCAATCACAAACTCCTTCACCTTCAGGTTGCGGGAGGGCTGTCGGAGTTGCTGCTCGAACTTGTGCTGAAAGTCTGGCAAGGCATCTTGCTCATTCCGCGAGTCAGGACCGTCGTTTTCTTCGTCATCATCATTCTTCACCTCCTCATCCTCATCCTCATCTTGGTCTTCTTTGACGGTTTCATCCTCATCCTCATCTTTCGCATCCTTCCTGGGAAAGCATGGTTTCATTTCCAAATTCAATATTGATAATAAATTAAAAATCAAGAATGTCATAGTTTAATGTTTCATGGTGTCATGAAACTTTGGCTTCATGAAGTGAATATGATGAAACCATCTGACTTCACGCAACGTTCAATTTTCATGTTGCAATTCTGCGCCATCCAAAATGGCCAATTCGAAAAAAACATGTTAGGCTTGACAATGTGAATATGATGAAACCGTCTGAATTCATGCAATGTGAATGATGTTTAGTGATAAGATTGAAATGCCGAAAAATGTCAAAGTCAAGGAAAGATCCTTTAAGAACTTTTGTTGCACTCTATGCAAGACTTCTGAGAATGACCAAAAGAAGAAGAGAAAACTTGAAAACGCGCAACCACATTTACGAGAAGGACCAAAGAAGAAGAAGAAAGAAGAAGAAGAAGGAGAAGAAGAAGAAGAGACAACAACAAAGCATCCAACCAGTTTGAACATTCCATAAGACATCGTAAGAGTAAAAGTTCCTGGGGCCCGAGCTTTTTCTTTGGATCTGCTGCTCGGTTGGCATGGATAATAACAGCGATCGAGTTGGATGGACGGGCAGCCAGGAACGAAGTGATGAGCTGCAACACAAACTGAAGCTTCATCGATGCAACAACCCCCATGGTTGGGAGACATACGTAAATGATGTTGCACTCTTCGCTTTGCACACGATTGAATGTGCACCTCTCCATTTGCTCGTCAATCCACGGGAGCAACGTTGGCACTATGCTTTGCTCCATTCGCACAGACCACACTTGAAATTTTTTTTCCACAAAGTCAGTCACTAGCTGCCATGATCGCGTGTGCCTCAATATATGGTTCATGTGACCAAGCGCTGCATTGAAAGAAATGAGACATGTAGCAAGCAACTCGAACCAAGTCAAACTGTTCTGTTTTCACACAGTTTTATGTTTAGTTGCAATCTAAGCCAAGTCACATCGCCTCAATCTTCTGCACCAAGTCTGCACGTTTGCGGCTGAACTCCTTCGTAGACCTGAACGCCATGCAAGGCTCATTGTGCTGCTAAGAAGCAGGGACAATGAAATATCACTTGGGCAACACTTGAATGATACTGGTTTTAAAAACATGGTTGTGTGTAAGGTTTCAAGCAATGATGGCACATGACAAAGTGCCAAGTTGAAAACATATTCACATGCACACTGGCCCACAGTTACAGATACAATGTATCTGCCGGCCAGCCTCAATTGCAAAGCTTCCCAAGTTGATTGATCTGTTTCAAGCTGAGAACGGAAGTAGTGCATAGCTGCTTGCATGGCGGCCTTCTGAGCATTTTTTGTTTTGGACTGAGCTTCAATGACAAAATCCTCTTTGCTCTTGCCAACTGCCTGCAATCAGGTGAGGCTAAGGGCACAAAACATGTTGCCTCCTCAAGCACCAGGATTTGTCAGAAACTAGGAAAGGATAGAAAAGGAATGGACAGGATAGATGGGGAGACAATATGTGAGGTAGAAATAAATAGCAAGAACAACATCATTGCATGCTGCCTATCACACAGAAAAATGAAATCGGTCCTCGAGAACGAAAGGAATCCTCTCCCAGTTCATCGAAGCATCTGCTGCTGCGCAAGCAGCGTGAAGATCTTGATCTAAGAGCCTCAGATTGGAAGATGCTGAGTATGTGTGTGTGTGTTGGTGAAAAAACCCGCTACCCTGAGGAAAATTGACGGTTAACTTGAGTAACAGCGAATGAATTATTAGTAATTTAGTCCTCCAAGAAAATACAACCCCAACCACGAGCAGAGTTCTTTTTCTCGCTGCTTCATTTGGTGTTCATTTGGTGTCAGTCTTTTCCTCATCGTCATCCTCAGCTTTTGCATTGGGATGCACCGATTGTGCCCGATCAGGATTCTCTTGCCGCTCTTCTTCAGTTGGTTCTTGTTTGACCTTGTCCTCCTTCTCTTTTCTCATTCTTTCTTTGGTTTCATAGCGTCTCCTTTTCTTTCTTTCTGCTTCACGTCTGTTTTTTTTCCGGCGGATACTCCTCAATCGTTCTCCATCGGTTCTTGTTTGGGATCCAGCACCGCCACCAACACTTTGAGCTTCATCACCTCCCTGAGATTCATCACCTTCCTGAGCTTCATCCGACTCATCACTGCCTGGATGGTAAACAGGCACAGGCACTTCAGTGCCTAAATCCTCGGTTTCTTCCTCTGACTCCTCTTCTTTCGGCAGCGGCTCGGTTGTCGATGCGCTTGGTGGAGGCAAGTGGGGCACTTCGGAAATCAAGACGGATGATGATGACGGTTCAGAAGTCTTCTGCCTTTTCAGGGGCTCCTCCTCCGTCTTGCAGCTATCCTCTACTGCCGCAGCAATCGGTTGATCATGCTGAGTCGCAGTCGCTACATCAGTGGCCACATACCCATCCAGGTCTGTAGGTTCGATTGTTCGCTCTATAAATTGATCCTCAGGAAGTATGGTGACGGTTGGAGGTTCTTCTTCATCTGAATGAGGAAAACAGGTGACGGACTTTGCCGGTGAAGTAGGCGGCACATCAATTGTTGGAACTTCCGGCTCCATTGCACGCTAGTTCTGGGAAGTGAGATTGAAGATGGTAATTGTGGAATAAAAACACTTGAACCTGTGGCAATATAGGTTTCACATCCTTGGGTTAAATTTCTCTGCATGTTTTCATGACATAAGTGACATGATGACGCTTAGTTGAAGAAACACATGTTTTGAGCCCAAATTTTGCATGATGAAACTTGACATGAATCTGAATGATTCTTCTGATGACAAACCTCCAAGGGCTGAGTCAGCGCTGAAATCGAAGCATGTTTCTGTGAACGATGCGAGAGGCCTGGCCTACATGATGAGAAGAAGCTTTAATGCAACCTTCAATAGTCAATCACCACCATCATCATTGTCATCATCATTGTTGCATCATCCGCAGCACTCGATGAACATGATCACTGCTTGTGTTTCATCCTTGCAAAAGGTCAGCATAAAATTAAGCCACTTGTGGGCAGCATCAAATGAATTTCAAACAAGTTGCCGTTGGCTGGTGGAGGCCAAACAATTTAGACATTGTTTTGGCATTAAATTTCAACAAGGCTTAGGAAGCGATGAGGCACAAAGCCATCACATCCTTCACCATGGTCTGCACGCTCTCCACTAGAAAATGATCTTCCTCGATCTTGGTTTCTTCCATGAAGCGGGACAACACCTGCATGCTGATCTCAGACTCAGTGACCCACAACTGGAACTGTTTTTTGATCTCTGGGACTGTTGCGGTGATGCCCAAAGGCTTTGGGACCCTATCCATGCCAATGGAATCCAAATCGGCTGGCAAAGTTGGAAGGAACTTTGCATGCTCATCATAGTGCTTGGCTTCAGTGATGCAGATCCACAAGCTTGCCAATGGAATTGAACTCTCTGACAAGCCAATCACATTCAGGATTCTCCGTAAAAACTCACGCAAACATTCCACATACTCAGCAAAGTAGGGGTCGTCTTCGATCAGCGAGCAAATCATCAAAATCAAGTGCTCAGAAACCAGCGCGTTCACTTTCGAGACGACAAAATCCGGAGGCGCCATGCTTGATAAATCCTCTTAAAATCAACTTGGATCAAGTAAGTTGGGCCAAAATGTCCACTCAAAAGTGTCAATGCGGAAACCCCCCCAAAACCCATCAAGCGCCAGACCCTACGGTACACTGTGGGGGTGTGACGGGTTTTCTGGAAAACCCATCACAAAAACCTAGGTTTTGAATAGATCAATCAAACCGGAAGGGTTGGAATACAAGATCCAATTTTGACGGGTCCTCTCCAAAACCTCAAAATTGTGACGGGTTTTCTGGAAAACCCATCAAAGTACAGGTCCGGATAGGAACCCTCCAAGTTTGACGGGTTTTTTTCTGCAATCCCCAAAAGTTTGACGGGTTTTTTTTTGCAAGCCCCAAAAGTTTGACGGGTTTTTTTCTGCAAGCCCCAAAAGTTTGACGGGTTTTTTCTGCAAGCCCCAAAAGTTTGACGGGTTTTTTCTGCAAGCCCCAAAGGTTTGACGGGATTGTGGGATTGGTTACATGTTTTTTCTCCAGATTCCTGAGCCAAGCCAAGCAACCCCATGCCCCACATCTCCTCCACCTTTGTCATCATGGAGCTGTCCAAAAGTTTGGCCAGCTGCGGTTTCAGCCAGCACCACAGGCAAACGTTGTCCATCAATTGCTGGTGCTGCTCTATGGTGAGTTGCTTGCTTTTCTGGCAGGGCGCATCACAAATGAAAAAGGGTAGGTTGGGAGTGGGAGGCTTTGACAAATACGTTGAAGATGAAAAAGGTAGGTTGGGAGTCTTTTACAAATACAGTGTTTTTGACTTCCCTTGAAATACCGAGCCTTCAACTTGATCGATGCAGACTTCGTCACATCTCTGTTGAAATCTCCATCCACTCGCTTAGCATATGCAATTGCTGTTTCATCGGTGCAAACCATGATGCTTTTCCACAAGGCTTTCCCACTGAAAGGCACGGCTTCAAAGCGTTCGGTCCCCGGAACGAAGTGCCCCAACTCAATCACGTCGTAGTAGAAACCTGTCGCAAAGCAAAGCCAGCACAACAGGACGAATTAAAAGCAAAACACAAGTGCACCACCCCTATACCCACCAATTCTCTACCCACCAGTTCTATGGGTAAGTAACTTGCACGCCAGCATCCGGATGCCAGTTTCCCTGGCAGCAAATTGCCTGGCTTCCAGTTCCCTGGCAGCCAGTTGCCTGGCTTCCAGTTCCCTGGCAGCCAGTTGCCAGTTGCCTGGCATCCAGATGCTGGCAAGCAAGTGTTTCTTACCTAAGTCCCTGGCAGGAAGATTGTGGTTTCATCCCACCCGCCCGTGATCCACTTGATGCCATTGTCATGCAGGACCCTTCATGAAGTTGTGTGACATGTTATCAGCAGCGATCAAGCCAGTGTCCCTTAGTTTAATTTTTTTTCCACTGTCACGCTGCACGATGGAAACGTACCTGAAGCTTGTGTGGTTGCTCCCTTGCAGGTCTTGGCGGCAACCGGGAAATCACTAAAGAACTAGATGTAACACCACCCATACGGATGAAATCCAGCTTTTGCACATCATACCGTTGGAGTGGGCGCAATCCCGCTAAACCCTCCATGTAATTTACAGCCCTTCCAAATTGCGGATAGGACTTCAGGGCTTTGGCCAGCTCTTTGAGGGCCTCAGCCCTCTCATCATCCACATTTGTTTGCACTCCCCTGTGCCTTTCGGCCATCTTCCAAAATTCTTTCACTTCATTCACCAATTGCCCGGGATAAATCAACAAAGGGTCTTGCGCTAGTTCATCATCAGCCATTTGGTGCTTGACTAGGGCAAAGATGTCAGCAGGAGTGGGACTGTATCTCCTTGGTAGCCTTTCACTCTTCCTCATGTTTCCGGGGAGACCTTGCAAACAAAATCGCAAACAAATGCACATGGTACATCGAGTGAATTTGGTTGGTTTGCTCCAGCAACAAATTTCAATAATCACATTCAAAATATTGCCATCAGGCTGCAATCTCTGCGTCGAAACAAAAAGGAATGAGGGATTTTGTCGTCCTCTCCTTTCCGTGGCCTGTAGGCATTGTCCAGGCTGATGAACTTGGGGACAAGTTCTTTCCATGGTCTCACCTTAAGTCTGTTTTGAACTTGTTGCTTTCACGGCGTTGAGCTGCACACATGAATGAACTAAGCACTGTCGATAGAAAACGAAGGTTCACTCCACAAAGCCAAGGAACCGCATCCATGAGAACCACCTTGAAAAATTCTCCACGGCTTTCAAAAACTGGAGAAATTCTTGACTCCAGCAACCTGCAAGTTGTTTCAAGACACTTTTGCAATCAATGTTTTCAAACAAACTCTTCAATAGCTGGCCTTTTGAAATCATGCGGGGTTTGCAGCGAATCACCAATGGCTTCCAGCAAATGGGTCAGGAGTCCAAATAGGCCATCTTAGCAAAAGGTGTTTGATTTTTGATCGCTGGCTGAAAACATGTGATTGCAAATAATTCATTATGATTCAATCAAAATTGAGACTGGGACCAACGTCTTCATGCGTATGACCAACAGGAAGGTGATGGTGACCACCTTCCTCTAGGTAGCCACCCAGGATCAACAAGGACAACATGGTGCCTGAGAGCTGGTTTTTCAGCTCTTTTACTGTGTTGTCTCCTTGGATCCATAGCCTCAGATTGTGATGGTCAAAAAAGTCTGAGGTCACAAAAATGCTGGCAAACCAAAATTCAGAAAAGGCATCATCATCATCATCATAGAAACACATTTGAAATGCATTGCAAGGAAACAGTTCATTTCAACCAAAGAACGACCGAGGAAAACTTCGGCCTTCTTTGACACATTGTTGCCAGCACACGCTCAGCGTGTGCAAAAGGATTTCCCATGTGTAGGACCCCCCGCAGGAAACATGCTCAGGAGCCATGTACACGATGCATCCCCAGCCATGAGCAATGACTGCAGAGAGCTGCATGCCAGTTCTAGGGTATTTGTCAAAGGCCCCCCCTTTGGGAGCTCTACCATGAGCCCACCTGGGTAGACAAGGCTTTGATTTGTCGTAGCCATCGGTTATGAGCGTCAACTGAGAAGTCTTTGCTCGACTGACGGCTCTTGCCTCCCAGTACTTTTCACGGCACTTCCACGTCATGGCCAAATGGCCCAGAAGTCTATCAGCATACTGGGCATGGAGGATGAAGCTCGTGGCGCATCTCATCTTGCTTTTCAGCTTGTCACAAACTTGGCACATTGAGTGTTGTGAACGCTTTCTGAATTTGAGGCACTTTCTCCATTCTTTGGTGCATGCATAAAAAGTTGCTCTGCTTGCCACATCTTGGTTTGTTGCTAGGCAATGCGATTGGTATACCATATACATAGTGGACCAAGTACCCGGTGGCAATTCCCTCAAGGCCATTTTAGCAGGATCAGCTCTCATAAGCCTTGTGGTAGGGCCTTCCAATGTTTCCTGAAGCAATGACTGAAGCAATTGGGCCCGTGTCTCCTCGTTGTCTAATGCCCCAGCATTCTTCACCAACCTGGTTCGCATTGCGCATCCCATAATTTCAACACAACAGCTGAAAACTGACAACTTTGAAACATAAAACCATGTTCAAAGGGGAATGCTTTAGTGTTTGCATCCTGCAATTTCGTTCCAAAACATTTTCCAAGAAACCCTGTAGGCATAGTCTCAGAAATTGAGAAGTACATTTTCTGTAAAAACACGTTCACTGATGCAGTCGCCAGTGCTTCTCTTTGATGGGTTCCTGCAAGTGCACAGTTCAGCAATGGAGGAACTAGCTATGATTGGATTTGTTTCTGTGACGATTCAATGTTGCGAAACAAAAAAGTGAGATAACAGTCCTTTGCCACGCATACTTCTCTCGTCTTTGCCCTGAAACCTGTGCCGCGTTCGTTGAAGCCTTCCTTGACCTATTCCAAGGAGGCGTGCAAATGCCTTTCTGCACACCTGGACACCATCAATGAACCACTTGGTGCGGGACTGGCCATCATCACTGCAAGCTTCGCTGTCAGACCCTGATTCAGGACCTACAGAGTCAATTCTATCCCTGGCTTGTAGGCTCCACAGGAGAGCATCCTGCGCTGTTTTGGAAAGGGCCCAGAAGAAGGTACAAACCTGGACCACGGCACGAAGTGAAAGTTTTTTCCAACACCTTAGCTGGAATGATCCAAGACTAGTTTGTTAAATGGTAGGGCCCGTGCTTGTTTGAGCTGCAGGCAACAACTAAGAATTGAACTTGTTGGAACATGAGCAGCAGTCGTGATTCTTGTTTCCCAGAACTTGTCTGATTCGAGAAGGGTCGCACCCATTTTGGGCATAGTATCCAAGGTCATCATCATTGTCTTGATTGGTGGAAGCACGAAGGGAGGCCAAATTGGCAATCGAAAGATGAGCTTCCCGATTCAACCTTAGGGATTTGGAAAAAACATCAGGCAATTTCACTGTGAACAATCAATTCAATATTAACTTGAAAATTTGTCTTCAACCTTGCCCAGCCATGCCACCTCGCACTTCCTTCATCTGAACTGCTGGAGTCTGCCTCTTCTGGGCCACTTGATTCTGCCACTTCTGAGCTAGAGGAACTGCTGGGCAGTTCGAACCGGCGCAATGCGCTTGGAGGGGTTCTGCTTCTGGAAGCACATCGCCATTTCCCCATTTGCGGAATTTGTTATTCTAAGAATGGAAAACAATGATGATCATTTTGGACATTTTGACTTTGTATTTGATTTGTTGTTTTGATACCCACAATTATACTCTGAATTTGTGTTGTGTGTGTGTATGAAAGGTGGATATCTGGCTGCTAAAAGAAACTGTCTTGGGTCCCTTACTGTCTTCAATTTGCTTGACTCCACAATGCTGACCGGCCGAGGATTGAAACAAATACAAGCAACAAAGGATCCAGTAAGAATTCTGTAAATATCACATGTCGAGGTACATCATTGTACACAATGTCAAATGCAGCAACCCTCCCCACTGCAGAGCGAACCTGAGCTTGTGTGGCGGTGTAGGTCGTAGTGGCGCGTGAGTATCGCCACAAAGCCAGGTGGTGATTTCAACAGGTTTGAAATCAGTTTTTTCCGCTTTGTATCCACTTTCCATTTTCTGACAGCAATGTTGGAATTGTAATCCTGAATGCATTTTGCAAGTGCCTGTTGGAATGTCATGCTCTTACCCTTTCTGATGGCCGCAATCGCTAGCCCAAATTGGGCTGCATAGTCAAGGGCGCTGGGAGCCTGCTTCTCTGAAGTCTCAACGCCAATCCCTTGGAGCAATTAGCAACTGGCAACGCAGCATTGCAAAGACAACACAATGAATGTGTTCACAAATCTTGTTAATGTGCAAGTTGACCCAAACTTCACTTAAGTTTCAAACTCAAGGCATCATAAAAATAGTCAGCTTCATGTTGATGATGAACATACTGGCACTTCATGTACTTGATCGAAGCCAGCAACGGACGAAGGTCATCAGATTGGCAGTCTGCTGCATCGAGTCCCTAAGCTTGCAAGACAGTAGAGATTCAACAACTGATTGAGTTAAGCAAGCCCCTAGAAAGAATCTGGGTTCAAAAGCCAAAAAAAATAAACCTTACCTAAGTACATCTGAGTAGCCAACCAGTCTATCAGACCAACTATGGCCTGACAGATGAGGCCTTTTGTGTGCCCGTCTGTGTATTGCACACAAAAATCATGGATTTGCCGACTGGACCCACACTTCGTGAACTTCACTTTCAATGGTTCCCTGAAAGCGTCATAGCCCGCAAAGAGCACGCTCTTGAAGTGCAAAGACAACGTGCTCATAGAAGGAAAAACTCAGCTAACCAGGTGATGAATTGATGTTGTTGAACAACATGCATGGCCAATGGATGAATATTATTTAATGACATTAAATTTTAATGGGTAATTCTGTAGTATGTAGTCTAAGATGTTCCAAGTAGCTTCCATGCTTTGCATCTTTGCTATAGTCCAGCTTGTCCAGTGTCAGCCAGAATTCATTGATGGTGACATTGGGAACGAGTTGAAGCACGGTCTGCTCCACTGGCGCAGGTGTGTTCATCACAATCTTGTGGATTGCGTTGGCAAAGTGTTGGGGGTCTGGGAAGGTAGCATTGAGCCATTCGCCAATGTTCTGATCGGCAGTCACCTTGTTGCTGCTGGATGACTGTGATTTTTTTGTTTAACAGAAGCCATGTGCACAAGGCGAAGGCATGAAAAAACCAGGAAAACTAAACGAAAGAAGCGCTCTAAGGCACGCACTTTCAAAAAGCTTTCCCAAATCAAATCTCTCGGGGTTCTCTCAACCTTTGCCTCCTTGTCTGGGGTCCCTTCGAGCTTTGCATCACCCCCGCTCTCCATGGCAGTAATCACAAAGCGGCGGCTCAAACCACGATTTGTGGTAAGTTGAGCCCTTTGTGCAACGAGGGGATATTTATTTGCATTTGGTTTGATTGATGTTTTCGTGCAAGATGCAAATTGCACAGCGGCATAGCACTCTCACTAGTTGAAGTTGCACAACATTTGCAAGCAAAGCAGAGTCGTGGACAAACAGGACAGCATGGCAGCTGGCAGTGGGTGTTGGGCTCAATCCAAATGAATTACCTCCCTGGCGACTGATTGATTGCCATGACCTTGGAAATCACATCTCGGTCATCAACACCCACCTTGGAGATGGAGATTCTGTCTTCGATGAAGCCTAGCAAAGCAAGAGAGCGACAATCACGGTCACCAAAACACAATGTGCACCCAACCTTCCTTGCAGAACAAAAGCTGTTGACCCTGCTGATGTTGACGGCCTAGCGTCACCAACCAATGATGCAAACACTGCACATTATTTATCATATATCTGATGTCTGTGATTGAAAATAAAAGACATAAAAGAGAGTGAGACAGAGAGCAATGAAGGCATGCCTTGAAGATAGCGCAAAAGGCAGCGCCCAGCACCCTCAAGTGCATAGAGTTTCCAGCCAATTGGCCGACAGCCTGAAAGCAGCAACTGAATGTTAAACATCTCCTGACTAATCATTGAAGACAGAGAATTCCTTTGGCCTGGTCCGATAAGCCGTCAAAGCAGAGCCGATGTGCTGGAAATCCTTGAAGCATAAACTTCTCCATTCCTGCCAACAGAGCAATGCCTCGAATCAAAATGTCAGACTTTTCACTTCCCAGTAATATGATCTAATGTCACCATCATAATATGATGAATATTCGTGAATTAAAAAAAAATATGTCATCCAAGCCTGAAACATAGCGTCCCTCTTCTCGAAGCCAATATTGGCCATTGGGCCTGCAGCTGTCATTGATCCAGCAGTCTCTGAGCCCCTAGGTTGCAAAAGAAAATCGATGTCAAGCAACTTGGATCCCCCACGTGATGCAAAACAATTTCTCGTCAGCATTGCTGACCACAGGCATTCGATTGATGTTCTGGGAGAAGTCTCCCAAAACCCATTCTGGCTTCTCTGTGCTCACGATGGCCATGGCCTGGTGGAATGGCAGGACTGGTTGCTAACATGACCATCTGAGAGCAATTTGAACCTGCAAAGTGCGCTCTGGAAGTCCCAACTTCTTGTTTCTGAGGTTCTTGAAGATTTCCTTGACATGTTTCTTCACCACCTGCAGCAAACAAAAATGATTGTGGCAGCATTACAGATTAAAAACACTGAGATGCCTGTTTCTCTTCAATGTATTCTTCGTGGATGTGACGCCATCTGGGGTCTGTCTCCTTTGGCCTAAGTAAAGGTGTGAGCAAACTGAAGCATCTTCGACCACATGTTACACGCAAGTCCTGCATGCTTGTCAAGCGGCGCCCTGCAAATTGGAAATGGCTTGTGGCCAGTCTTCCCCTTTGTTTTCTTCTGTACTGCCTGATTCTATTTCACTTTCAAAACTTGATTGAAAATCAATACCAACTCAAAGCAAGAGCAGCCTTCATGTTCTTTCGCAAGTAGTGGCAACTGTTCTTCATCAAGAAAGTTTGCCTCATTGTTTGTTTCATGAGCTCTGATGTTCAACAAAATTGATAGTACTAGATGACAGTTCGTTTTGTTCATCGTAGTTGAGGGCTTGACCATGGAATGCGTTTTTTTCTTGGCATTCTGCTTTCAGATGCTCCAACACGGACTCCGTAGTCATCGATAATGAGCCCTTCAAGTATTTCTTTTGGATCAAGAAGAAATAGATCCGGCGTCTAGACAGATCAACGCCAAAGTCCATCCTTGGATCAAGTCATATTGTAACAATCATTGATGGCAAATGGTCGCATCAAAATTTCTAAATAAACCAAAAGACGGGTCCAAGACGGTGTGGTGAAGGGCATATTGAGGAAGCAGTTCTTCCAGGTGGGCGCGGACTTCTGGAAGCACCTTCAAAATCCCCATCACATTCTCCAGCAATGCTACCTTGGGTTGGGCCAATTTTAGCAAACGGAGGAAAGGTTGGATGAGGTTGGCGGACTCATCAAGATGCAACCAGAAGGCTAAAGGTTTCGTCTCCTTTATTGTCTCAGCAACCTTGTAGAACTGACGGGCCTGCTCGTCATTGAGCCAACCGCTCACATAGCGCAACAATGAGAAAGCCTTGCAGGGAAATCCTGCCACGTATAGGTCCACCTGCACATGATTTCAGTCAGCCAGCAAGATGTAGAGCACAGCAGCTTCAAGTCTCCAAGATTAATGAACTCAAATTTATATAAATGCATTAAAAATGCTTACCCACCCAAGCCTGGTTCTTATAATGCGCGATGTTGCGAGCAAACAGGTCATCATGAAGCCTGGAATGTTCTAAATTGATGCAAAAATATTGGCAAGCAGCACTGAAGATGGTAAGGCTCAGACGTAGCTCCAGGGCAGTTATTTCCAATAAAGGTACGGGGTCCAGCAGCATTGTCGCAAGATGACCTCGGCAGAAGCTAGCTACCACGTCTGTGGAAAGGAACCGGCACTTAACATCCAAGACTGCTGAGCAAGCTCTTTTGAACCCGACGCATCTCAAATCGAAGCCAGAACACATGTGGTGTACCAAGTGTTCTTTTCCAATCGCTTTCATAAGCATTTTCAATGCCCATAGCGGTGCCTCTGCTCCACTGCCTTAGGAAATGTAAATTTTCAGCTAACATGAAATCCGGTTATATTTCAAGAAAAACAACCAAATGCTTAGCTTTTCACAATCGGTCATCACGTTCAACGGATTCTTCAGGTCCTTTAAAACTTGGCTCAAGCCTTGGTTGGGAATGTGAGCTGGTGGCATGCTACCCTTAGTCAACACCAAGATCCCTGCCACATGTTTCGGCAAACTGGTCGCCAAACTCCAACGCCTCGATCTGCTGCTTGGTCAATGCTGGCTGCCTGGCACTGGCGCCGGCGCCCATCGTCCCACCACACAGTTTCTGGCAACCGTCCAGCCTGGCTTCCAGATTTTGGCTGCCAGTCAATGCAGTGCACGCTGGCAGCCAGAGGCTTGAAGCCAGCCAGCTACTGGCTGCAAGTCACTGAACCTGGCATGCCAGGCAACCAGCCTGGCAACTAGGTTCCGGACTTACTACCAGTAAAGCTAGCTGGCTCCAAGAAGCTGGTAGTCAGGCAAATGGTTTCCAGAAACATCAACCCCACACCACCCTTTGAAGTCCAAGCAGCATTGGTCTCGTAGTCGGCATGGAGGTCTCAGCAGAATCCTGAAAAGCAAACATCATGAAAAGTCGTACAGTGGTATGCCATCCTGATATCCTGCAACCCCAGGGTCCTCCACTACAATATCACCTTCTTCGTCAAAGTGCCAGCGCGGCATGACCTAAACGAAAAGATGGATTCTTGAATGGTTCCCAAAAAGTAATTCTGAAGAAGGTTGAATTGTAAAAAAAACTCAGGCCTCCACTCCACAAGCTACAAACCAACCCTGTACCGAATTGCAGAGCCCAAATGGCAACAAGCACTTCAGCATTCCTCCAACACCATCGTCATCATCATCAACATCTTTAACTACCAGTTACTAATTAGAAGACTACTGGTTCTCATCGGACAGGCTTTACGATTAATGAGTAATAGTGGATGATTTAGGGGTCTATACCCCTATACCCCTATTTTGAGAAACCACCATGTATTTCTTAATTCTTCACCAAGCTGGTGGTTAGAAAGTTCCTGGTCGTCATCTATTGGTGGTATGATCTCCGGGGTCATTACCGCTGTTGCTGCTGCCAGTTGGAGGGTGACCGGTGGTGATCGGATCGACGTGGTGGTACCGCTGGCGCTGCGTGCTGCGAAGCTGCGCTGCTGAGGTCGCTCACCTGGCGTTGGCTGAGGCAAAGCTTCATCAGGCCGGACCGGAGTCCCCTCGAGGCCCCGATGAACTACGGAGGATCATAAGGGTTTATAGGTGGATAACCATGGATAACCCAGATAACTAGGGGATGAACTTGTGGTTGATAGGTGGTTTTAGAAGGGTTTTAGAGGGGTTATAAGCATTAACAATGGTGAATACCGGGGGATAATTACCAACAATAGTGGTTGAACAACAGTTATGAGTAATTATCATGTTGATCATTTAGATGTCGTTTAATGTTAATTAACTACTGTTTGTGAAGCTGCAATTGTTAAACAACAGTAGTCAACAATAATTAATGAACCACAGTAGTGAATCCATAGTGAAATCATGGCGATAAATTGTTGTTAATGAATAAAGTTAATGAATAAAATACATCATACTGTCAATGGGTATAGATAGTGAACACAAATTATACTTAATTAATTAATGGTAAACAGCTCCCTATAAATAACTAACCATATTACACAATAATTATCACAAACTAACGGTGGTATACTTGATGGTAGATCCATATCAATAAAAACCACCGTTCGTTTAGACACGTCGTCAGTGGCTTGGTCAAGGGCTGGATCGGCCTTACGGGTCGTGATCTCATCAGGGGATTCATGTCTGGTGTCATGGTTACTCTCCGGTCAACTGACATGGCTGGCTGGAAAATCCACCATTTTGTTACGAAAACCTTGGGAAATCATCCATTTATGGTGGATTTTCCATTGCCATGTTAGTTCACTAGAGAGGATCCTTGTGGCAATGATTTTGGCAATTTAGGGCAGTGATCCTATGGTTTTTTGAGAACAATGCAATGGAATTATGGCCTTCCTGGTGTCATGGTTATCCTTAGGTAGTAGTGGTAGATTGCGAAAAATCATGCTTCAGAATTGGGATGAACAACGAATTCACGCCAAAAGAATAGGATCAATCTGGCTGTGGGTCAAAGCCCTGCACCCCTTGTTCCCCTATCATCAACCATTGTTTTCCCTATTATTGTTGGTTAATTATCTCCCATTCTTGGTTGGTTCATATTGACCAACAGCCATCTCAATTCACAGCAGAATCATATTTGAATCGTTGGTACCATGGAAGCGGCGGCATCCCAAAGCTGCCAAATGGTAGCATTTTGGGATGGCTGTGGGGTAGTGCAATTCGTGGCATTGTGGTGCTTGCATTGCGCTACCTGGTATGAAAAGCTTGGGAATGGCTGAAGACTCTTCCAATGCTTCAAAACAGAATGGAACCATTCCAGATTGAGGTTCATAAGGCACCATTGTGTTCTAAGCCCCATTCAATGGATTATTATTCCTCAACTATTCTGTTCATAAGGCACCATTCCCCAATGCTTTCTGCAGGGAACTCACCACTGATTGTGGTGCTTGGTGTTTGGCTTCGCCCGCTTCGCCACGGCGGAACCAGCTCAGGTGGAGCGAGTTGGAGGATGAACTTCATCGGACACAGCAGGTGCCCAGCGGCCTCACCCAGGGGTGTGGAAACAGATCCATCAACGCTGAAACAAAATGGTGGTTTCTCCAAGTAGAGGATCCCCCCAAAATGATTAGTTTATCACTATTAACATACTATAACACTACGAATTACTATCATTGGATGATTTTGGGATAGCCCTATTCTGAGAAATCACCAAATGATACGACCGAGTGATGCATGGTACGTATTGACGAGATATATCAAAATATTCATTGGTCGGTAGATGCATACCTAGGAAATCGTTCGGGCAGAAATTATAGCCTGAATCCGAAAATCAGCCTGTCACCCTCTCGGGCTGATTTTTGGCCTGCGGGCCAAACCATGTTTTTGCTGATTTTCAGGGCCCATGAGCTGCGGACAGTTTATCGACATGCGTTTAGTCCTCTAACTTCCTCCAGCTGCTTCATCCTTATTGCACTGTCCTTCTCGAATCTATCAAGAAGCATGACAGAAGGACCATGGACGTGTTTCTTCATCAAATTAAAGGTTTGGGAGCTGGATATCAATGCACAAAATCGCGATTTTCCTGGAACAAAATCGGGCGAAAAACGGCGTTATTCGGGCGAAAATCGGCGTCATTCGGGCAAAAAACGCCGAAACGGTTTTGAGACGCATTTCAAAATGCATGAGTTTGTCGTTCAACTGATGCATTTATCATCATCACCCAATGTCCAAACTCAGAGAACTTTGGCTTAGTTTTGGCGCTAGTTGTCCGCAAGATGAGGCTTGAAAAAAACAATTTATCATGTCATAAAAGTATCAATTCATGATGAGCACTTGTTTTTATGTAGTAAAATCATCAAAATCCATTCAGGCAGGAAAAAACGCTTCAGGCTGAAAATTGTGATTCGGGCTGATTAACAGCCTGAATGAGATCAGGCTGAAATTGCAGCCTGAGGATTTACTAGGTATCAACAACAATTGAGCACAACGCCAAGTTCAGAAATGTCAGAGAGTAGCAAAGGTGGATAGTTCAGAATCTGATGGTACAGGTGTTATGCCCGTTAACGTGGTGTTGCTGCTGGAAAGTTGTTGATTTCCAATTTTGCTTCCTACATGTGCACTTTCTCAATTGGTCTATGACAACCACCAGGATTCGGTCCCTGACAAACCATTGCCTTAAAATCATGTAGTTTTCAACCATCATGGTTTATCAATGTTTATCGTGTATTCAACAAACCATTCATGATAAACCACGATAAACCAGTCTTGGGCTCAAGTCGTGATAAACCATTGCATCAACAACATGCAATAGCGCTTCCATGACGTGAACAGCAGTCATATGCTCTGGAATCTTTTCTTACTTGAGCACCGGAGTGTGACTCTGGTCCTGGGCTCGTCACGATCTGTTGACCTTGTACAACCCGACAGTTTCTTTGAGGCGCGGGGCTGAGTCAGATATTGAGCCTGGTGGATGGCGCCATGGCAAAGGAACATTACCTACAGGAGAAGCTGTTGAGGACCATGGTCTCCACGCCTCCCCTAGTGAACATATGGTCAACTTGCGCCCTTCTAAGCGGCTAGGTGGTCAATCGCATGCCCCAGGTTGAACCATCAGTGGGAAGGATGGCTTAGCGGAGGGTTAGTTGATCAGGATACATCCATCATCAACTACATCAACCACCAATCTAAGTGCTGAATCACTGCTGATCTTAAAGGATTTGTGCTGGTTTAGCATGAGCATCAAATGATATTATGCTATTGTTAAGCATCAAAACTCACCCAATGGTTGACCTAAGAATCCCATTATCGTTGAGCATCATTGCATCGTTCTTTCCTTATAAAGTAAGAGTTTTATGCTTTCCCAATGCTCACTATTTGACCCCCAAAAATCACTGGGGTTGTAAAAAGCCACTATCAACCTAGTTAGTTCACTTGTTCGTTGATGTCAACCCTTGATTAATAAACCTCTGGTTGATTCATAGGGGCTGTCCCCCAAGTTGGCCAACGGGTTTCCTATGAAGCCATGGTACCCCCATTCCCACCCCCACCCTTGGTTCACCGAGATGCATTGGCTTCGACGCTTCGTATCCGCTGGTGCGTTCCTGCAGATTGATCCAGAGGCGGGGCGGTAGCGGTTCGTTGGCAGGTGAATGCATGTTCCAATGGTTGAGGGTTGACTGGAGTTGACATGATTAAGCATGATGAAGTGGTTCTTCAACAAAACCAACCCTTGGAGTAGGAATCAACATGCCTTTTTTTGGAAATCATTGCTTAGGTTCAGCAATTAACTAGTGGAGCATATTCAAAATTAACATGCCATGGCTGGTTGTTTTTGTTGCTGCTTGGCGTGCTGAAGCAATTTGACGCCACTTGGCATAGGCGTGGTTGCTGTGTTGGAAATTGTTGACAACACCAAGCAAGAACTGCAATAACTCAATGAAGTTCATGTCGATAGAGCATTGCGATAGAGGCAGCTTATATCATCTTATATACACACAGAATGAGATTATACATAGATATATATTGTTATATATATTGTATTTTGTATTTCATATATTATATACTATTTGTTATGTAATAATTTTATTGTTTATTATTATCATTATTTACTTATTTATTTAATTATTTAATTATTTAATTACTTAATTTCATATAAATTCCCCCAACTGCCATTTCCACTCCCTGAAGTGCCTTTTCGGGGTCCGCCTGAACACCAAAAAGGCGCCGCCCCACATGGAGTTGGACACAAAACACTGCTTGTACCCTTCAGTTGGTATCCCACAAGTGTGATGTGCAGAAGAAAGGTGTTTCTCAAAATAGGGGCACCCCCAACTCATCCAACCTTAGTCATTTATATACATTATAGCAAAAAAACATCATCCATAACTTTGGGGTTCCCTTATGGCTTGAGAAACCACCAACTAAACCGTGATTCTTCCGGGTGACAATCCTATTTAGGTCCGAAGATCATTGCTGGTCCATCACGCCTTGGCAAGAAACGACTGAGTAGTAGGCACTTGGTCGATGTATTTGCAAGCTGCACGCACATGCACAGCGGCATATCTAGAAGCTTTTTTTTTTTTCCGGAGACTTTGGTGTATCCATTGGTATCCCACTAGGTAGCCTATATCATCCTATATCATCCTATATATCCTATATATCCTACATCATCCCATATCTATACAGATGCTGAGCTGAGTAGGTTCTCCTGGTGACGCTGGTCCCATCCCATCACCAGGGTGGTCGTGGTGCGCCGCTGAAGGTGCTCGAACAATTTCTCACTCGTTGGCTACCAGTGTGTGCCCGCCTTGGTGTTGGGGCTATGCCACTGCCAGCTGGGAATACGCAGGAAGGCAGGGCAGGGCAATTTCATGGGATGTTGTTTTTGGAATGATGATGGTGATGATGATGATGATGATGATGATGATGATGCTGATGATGAGATACGCCTTCCAACAGCAGCCATTGTGGCAGTTTGCATATCTTCTCAGCCATGGGGTAGCCCGGGTACATCAATTTGGATACCCCCGCAGTGGCATTGCGAAGCTATGGAAAACAAATTATCACAGAGTTGTTCAACGGGTGCTTTAACTTTAACTACCAAAGTTGTAATATGAAGTCTATGAAGATAGCCGCATTCTCAAGCATGATCGAAATTTCCAAGACATGTGTGCGTTTCCACAGCTCACATCCTCCTTTTGGTTCCACCAAATCGGCAGATGTTTTTGTTACCGATGACTATCATATCGAAATGAACCAACATAGTCATTATTGATGCTATTCGTTAACTACCACAACCAAATGATCCAAGTGTTAGTCATTATTGATGTCCCTTTCTAGTTCTTTCTAGTTTTGCTTTCCCTAAGAACCCACATGCTGAGACATTCTCCAAGGTTCGCCCTTGCGGGAAGAGCCTTTGAAGATACCACGGCCATCGAGGAAGGCCTCCTGGCTGCGGCCGGTTTGGCAACCGGCCCTGGAAATGATAGGGCGAGGGATGAAATAATGACCTATCATACATGGCTATGGGTCAATATTACCAGCAATAATGGGGGATCATATCCAACAAAACTAAAGGGAAAACAATGGTGAATGCTGGGGAACCAGAGGTACAGGGTTTTGACCCACTGCCATGTGAACAGGGGCCTTCTTTTGCAATCAATGGTTTAGGATAGGACCTGGAAATGGTTGTTGGAAATGGACCTGTTGTTGCAACAGAAGTAGGGGAGCCGCGCCAACAGTCCAGTGCTTGTTTGAACCAGCGGTTTTGGAGCTACACTCACCTTTTACGGACACCTCCAAAGACATGGGAAGCAGCAACGTTTGAACCTCACTGCAAAACTGCACAGTACTATGGGAGTACAAAAAACTTGGGACACAATGAGCGAGGTTGATGACATTGTTTGCTGTTTGATGGTTTGGACCAAATGCGTTCAAATAGTTTTAAACATTGTCGGTGAATTACAGATCCTCATGAAACCAACATAGAGCACTATATGGTATGTATAGTCGTCACATGAAGAGCCGTTGATGACTAGCAATATCAGATATCGATATCATAAGCAACAATAACCAGTCAAACAATAGGGGGCACAGTGATATCAGAAGCAACCAGGCAACCAGCAACTTCGTCAAAAAACCATGGGTCCCTGGTGATAGAGACTCTAGGTACTCGTAACCCCCCAAGGGCGTCCAGGATCCTTAGGGTACCCCCGGTTGTAAAGCACCAGGAAGCTTTGGTCGTGGTGTCCCAAGGTATGTTAGCAGAGGGCACCCAAGGGCACCGTCGTGTGGTTCAACTGCAGAACAAACCACTCGTAGTCCAAGCAGCGCCTCGAGTTTGGTGCAGACCCATCGTTGTTGCCTAGTCATAAACCTTCAGTTGTGGTCATTTACGTGATGTATTCTGGGTACTGGCTACAGATATGTGTATGTATAGGCTATATATACATAGGACATCGTGATTCCCAGCATTGGAGTTCTGGATATTTCGATTCTGATTACCTTTATACATTCGCAAGCAGGACCTGTCCTTGATATCACTAACAAATCTGACGGTATACGTGATCACCATTGCCATTGATTACTTCATCCTGGGTATGTATCAACTTGGGCAACTACGAGCCATTGATGATCACCATACTATCACCAATAATTACCATCGATAATCAAGGGCTTGAATCACCATTGTCGTAATAATTCGTGACACCAGCATATGGGGGTTTCTCAAAATGGGGTTACCTCTAAAAATGGCTGGTTCATTACTATACATGATTAATGTAAAGGACGGCAACTGGGTGTACCCCTATGGCTTAAGAGACCACCATGCAGCTGATATATTTGACATAGATAGTTCATCAACCATTTGTAGTCACAAACCATCGGTATTTTAGGGGTCCCCTATGATCCCCTATGGCTTGAGAACCCCCCCTATGATTACCAACAACAATAACCAATTGAGGATTGCCATTGACATGTCCCAAATCTCCTTGCCCCGCCCAGATAGCGCGACCTCGTCAGCTGTCGGCTGCTTTGGCGGAGCGCGTGGAAAGGAGAGAGCGCCGGGTTTTTTTCGGCGCCAGAACTTCCCTGTAGAGGCAGTCCAACATGCACCGCCGTTCATCCTTGGATGGAAGTTTCTCAAGCCATAGGGAAGCCTAAATGGCTATGGGTCAATATTAACCAGCCAATAATGAGGGATAATGACCAACCAATAATAAGGGAAACAATGGTTAATGATAGGAGAACCAGGGGTACACGGTTTTGACCCGCAGCCAAATAGGGAAGCCTAAATGTTGGATGGTTTATTACTAGTCAAGGATACTGTTAGATGATTTGGGGAGTCCCCTATTTTGAGAAACCACCAAATAGATCATAAACACTTGATCCTGACGCTGTTGAAATATATGTCCAGCAACTCTCTAAAAAGCTAGAAAAATGATGTGGCCAAATGAAAAACACATGAATGGGTTTGTCCAAAAAGGATGTACCCCCAAAGCTGCTGGTTTGCCATTTCATTGAGAACAGCTATGAACTTGGATGGTTAGGAAGTAGTTACGACTATTCATGGCCACTATGTCACATACCACATATACCAAATATGGTCGTTGGTCAGTTCACCCTGTACCTGGTATCCCTTTCCCGTTGGAGCTGTTCAGGAAGATGATTCTCCGCACTCAATGGGTCTGGAAGCAAGCCTGAAAATTCCGGTTGGATGAATGTAACAATTGTTGATGATGATGTATTACATTGCTTAATAGTGGTTAATGGTGCAAAATGATTTGATTAGTAGTGGTAGTACCAGTTAATAGCTGAACATATCGTTGATGATTTCTAGTGATGTGGACAATTTGCAGCGCATGATCACCCAGTTGACCACATATTTGAGATACGCCCGACCAGATAATGATTGTGGATTAGGAGTGGTAAGTAATAGTGGTTGAAACTGTAATTTAAAGATGGTGAATACAATAATAGCTCCGACATAAGGTGAATAGCGACGAGATTCTGAGAAATGTATCAGGAGCTATGATAGTTCGTGGTTGAAGTCGATCACCCATGGACAGTTAGATGTTACAACGTGTCAGGGTTCCACATCGGCTCAGTGCCCGGGATTCTTCAGCATTGCCTGTACATTTCTGGTGAGTAGTCATGAAAGGTCTCTAAAAAGCAGTGGTTTTCTGGAGTGCAGCCCACTGAGTTGGGCCCTGAGATTGTCTACCCATTCGTCAGCATTAATCATCTTGACCATGACAAGCTTACCATGTTTATGCACTCGGGCGCTATTGTGTTGGCTACCTTTGACCTTCATTGCCCATCTTTTGCCATTGGGAACAACTACTGAACAACCATCAACCATTGTTCACCGTCATTGTCCCCCTAACAAACATCATCAACATTTACAGCCTTAAATATGGGGCTCATTTGGTTGCCATTCTGAATTCATAACTTTTGGCCACCTTCAACCATCATGAATCCTCATTCAACAACCATGAAACATCATTAATTCATCGTGAAACATCAAGAACCATCAGCGATAACCATCAACGAGACATCAGTTAACCATTCTGTGTTATTCTTATTAATTAACCAGTTAGTAGCATTCATTACTTGATAGCCATTGACATGGTCATTGACCGTTCAGTAGTCATCATTGATATCCGTACAATATGCATCAGGAAGAACCATTCACTAGCCATTCACCAGCTATCATTGATCATTACCATTTCTGTGGGTCATACTATTAATGGCTGAACCAACCGTGCTTAAGTTAACCACTGGTATGATCAACAAACACCAACCATGCTTGTGATCTCCAGTAACCAATTACCTATGATCAGTAATTTCCATAAATGGCCTTGAATCGCATTAATTTCTGAACGAACTGGGATGATCATCAACCCTAATAACCAGGAGCAACCACTTCCTAAGCCTAGTAACTGATGTTAATTGGTTACCAACCCTAGGAACTCAACTGGTAACCCTACAAACTGGGATGATCATCACCCCTAGTAATCATCCCTGCTGATCAATCAACCCTAGTAACTCACAACCCAGTACGATTCTCATCCATGTTGGTGTAGCCTCTGGTAAACTAACCTGGCAATGGAAAATCCACCATTTCTTGGTGTTTTCCCAGGGTTTCACTACAAAATATGGATAAAATCCGTTGCCAGGTTAGTTTACCGGAGGGTAACTACTTCCAAACTGCTTGCCCAACCATTCGCCACTCACGACCTGGCTCGAACTGCTAGCGATTGGCCCATTTTTGCCGCGCGCGCCCGTGAAACGGGCGCCTTGCCGTTTCATGCCACCGGCGAGCATCGCCATGGCTCCGACCCGGGATCCAGGTGGGGGCGCGCCATTGGGGTCTCCCTGTGAAGGAGGGGAGCCTGGAAATTCCAACGGTGGGATTTCCAAGCGACAAAAAATGTCTAGGTGAATGTTCCAACCAAAAGACCTTTGCTGATCATTTTTAACATGTTAGTCTGGGGTACTGGGCTTTGATCCACCAGAATGATTAAACTTGTTTTATGAGGGTTAAGACTATAGATACATGGTGGTTTCTCCAAACTGGGAACCCCCCAAAGTGAATGGTTTATTACTATTAATGGTGAATATTGGATGATTGGGGGGGGGCCGAATAATGAGAAACCACCATATCATCATATATTTGTCTTTATAGCTCTATGGTTTAAAAATCTTTGTATGTCATATTGTGTGTGTCTCATTGATCAATATCACCAGTATGAAAATTGGTGTTTCTCAGAATAGGGAACCCCCAAATCATCCAGTTTATAATTAACCGTATATATTGCTGTGGTAGTAACAAACCTACCTACCATTCTTGGGAGTCCCCTATGTTGAGAAACACCCAAATCAGCACCTGCCGGTTTCACGTGCCAGGCAAAGTTGTGGAGAACAACGAGGAGGAGCCGCCAAAGGCATGGCCGACCGGGACGGCTATTGGGAGGGAGCGATGAGCTCGCTTCGCCAGGGGTATCCTTAAAGCCCTTCGAAGGGGAAGCTAAGGAGCTGCCGGGAGTGCCCTGACCAAATGGTAGAAGTGGTTTGATAGCCTTGCGTCATAAAGCACTGATTGACTGAAGGTGGTTTGGTTATCAATACTGAACTGATACATGCTATCAACTATTTGATAACCTTGCTTCCTAACCTGTTAATAGTTGATCAATGCTGAACTGATGGTCGATGAAAGTTACTTGACGGTTGGCTTATGGTTAAGATAATCGTCAATCAATATTTAGTATGACGGTAATCATATGGCTGCCGATGGACATCCAGCCCTTCCCGCGTAAACTCAGCTGCTATATCTTTTTTGAAAAGAATCACTGCCTATATGGAAAGATGCTGAGTCAAAGCCGGCAAGCCTTCATTCTCAGTTTTTTTTGACTTGGATTCCTTTTCCATGCTGTGGCTGTTGGATTTGGAGTTTGCTTCCTGTTTGCCTGGAGAGGGGTTGGCGGCTGGGATGAAGACGGTCAAGTCTGACCCTAAAATTACTTGCCACTAGTAGAGGCCAGCCATCGAATTATGTCCAAAAAAACCAACACTTGCCACAATGCCAGGATACTACACATTGTTCAGAGTCGACCATGCATTCCTACGTGGAGTGCACGTTGCTGTTCAATGGTATACATGCATGTCTCCACGTCCGGGGCACCCCCAAATCATTACCCTCACCATCACGGGTATGATGATGATGATGATGATGGTGATGATGATGATGATGATGATGATGATGATGATGATGATGATGCTGATGATGATGATGATGATGATGATGACGATGATGATGACAATGATGATGATGATGAT
>VSDK01025782.1:684665-707722 GCA_009767595.1 Symbiodinium kawagutii | reverse complement strand
GACGATGACGATGACGATGATGATGACGATGACGATGAAGATGACGATGATGATGATGATGATGATGATGATGCTGATGATGATGATGATGATGATGACGACGATGATGATGACAATGATGATGATGATGATGATGATGATGATGATGATGATGATGATGATGGTGAAGATGATGGTGGTGATGATGATGATGGTCGATCTATGTGGGTATATCCGTTCTTAATAGAATAGACAGATAAAGAAATAGGCAAATAAATACAGAAATGAATAAGTAAATAAATTTGTATATCTTTATATATACACGTATGTATATATATATATATAAATATTTATTTACAAACATGTCAACCATCATTTGTCCATCATTAATCATCACCAGGAACCATTCTTTTCTTGGACGAGTGAGCCAACCCAACCCAAAACGCCCAGTCAAGTGCCCGGGGTTCGGAACTCACTGTCCCGAGCGCCGGGATAAGCCAAACAGAAAGTGGTGTGGCAGAGGCTGTGCTATCCCCGCAGCTGCTCGGCTGAGGGTCCAGTGGAGCCGAACGGTTCGATCTGGTTGGTTTGGTTGGCTGGGACGGTTGATTGATATTGCTTGGCTGACATGTTGCTTTGGGTTGGCTCATAGGTTGGTGGTTGTGGAGGTACTTGCTGAGGTGGTTGGGCAGTCTTTCCAGGGTAGTGGGGAACTATTCTTCCAGCACTGAAATGGCGTCAGCCGAAAAAAGCCATCTAGGAACGAGTATTTTTCATAGCGAAACTGTGGAGACTAAGTATTTGATTTGAGGGATCTCAACTAGTGACTAGTGACTGCTTACTTGCGTCTGCAGTCCACAAAGTCATCGGAAGCAGAATCTCTAGGAAGTTCGTTCGATCCTCATTGTGGTTTCTTCATAGTTATCTTAGCTGGGGGCGCACCATGTCACATGATTGATAGTGACAATTGATAGTAATTGTTCAGGTTTTGTTTGAACCATGACCATCCAAGTTTCTTCGGATCCAACCCTGTCCGTATTGAGCCCATTAGTTGCTGATGAGTCATCACTGAATCACTGCAGCTGCGTTTTATTGGAAAGCTCCTTGTGAACACGAAGTGGTTAGTCCCTATGTGATCATCACTTTTCCATCATCACTAGCTGTTGCTGAACCAGTATCTTATCATTGACAACCGGTACCATTTGCATCCATCATATGGCGGTTTCTCAAACCAGTTGTGGACCCCAAAAAAGGTTAGTTGATCATTATCACCAAGATTTCAGCCCATATGCTACCACTTGACCAAGTTATTTTAGGGACCCCAAAAAATGGTACCACTTGACCAAGGCCCATATCACTGACGTCATCCTGCCACGTGAACCCGAACCGTTGGGTGACCAGCGAACCCCCGCGCCGAGGCAGATGACGATGTCGCAGGTGGATGCAGCTCTGGCTGAGCAACAGAGAGAGTTGCCACTTGGCGCTGCGCGGGCTGCGCGGGCTGCGCGTTGCCAGGGCCTATATTGGTTGCCAGGTGTTGAGACTGGTGGGTTGGTTAGGTACCAAAAAAAACACCAAACAAATTGTCTCACCAAGTTGCAGTAAACAGTCAGTAAACAGCTATACTCTTCAGTGGAAAAATTGTTTCAAGTCGGTTTGAACGAATCTGGCGGAAACTGTTCGACAATTTAAAGCATGGAAAAGTACTAGCTGTGGTGGGCAAGGATGGGGTCATTTCTTTTGATCATGTCGACTACCTTTGGGTAGGTGTTTTGCTGGCACTGGGGCATATATTTTTCATTCATGTGGTCGTCTTTGGATCATTGTTAATGGAATATCCTTACTGAAGATCCACCATATTCATGGTAAATCACCAGTGTTGATGGCAACACTGATGTTTTTTTTCAATGAATATGATGGATCTACGATTCATAACATTCATCAGCCATCATGATGGGTGATGAGCGCCATTATATGGACCATTACATCAACCATTGTAAGCTAGTGGGTAGATATCATAATTTAGATCCATTATTGATTAGCCAAAAGAAAGGTTCATATTCCCTTTTTTGTTTTTTTCCCCGTCATTCTGAACCGTTGTAAGCCATGATTGGCGAACAATCACATATCAGGTTCCCCCTTCTCAACAATGATCCTCTCATGAGCTTGCATCTACCGCTTCTAGGATGTTCGCCAAAAGTGGTGAAACACCCCCAAAATTGTCATCGGTTGCATGATGATGCTACCGATTTGCAGAAAATGCTTGGGACGTCCATTGGCTATGCCCTGGTGTTTGAAGGTTGTATGGGCAAGGGGATTCATACCCAGCATGGGAAGAACATACATTAACCACATATGTTAAGCATATTCACCGCATACATTAACCATATTAACCACATATATTGACTATAATATCAACCACATATATTAGCCATTTTAACCACATAGATGAGGTATGTCCACCACATATATGAAGCATATGAACCACATATATTAGGTATATCCACCACAGATATTAAAAGTGCATAATCATGATGTCTTAGTTATATTAGGCACCAAATTCCTATTAGCCATTCCTATCCAAATACATTGGTCATGCACCATTCTTGCGAATATCATCAAACATATGAACCTTACAGTAGTAGTTTATAGTAACCGTCATTGAACTATATTAAGCAGAATAACCACTAAGCGCATATGAATCATGGTAGTATTAATCATCACCATGTTCTCCAAATATATCTAGTAAGCATCGTGGTACCACGTCATTCACCGAACACATATGGTGGTTTCTCCGTATCCCCAGTTATCATGTTTTATCAACCATGTGCAGCAATAAGCCAACCATAACTTTGGGGGTTCAGTATCACAAGAGACCCTCGTACAGTAGCTGTTGAATCATCATTGTTACTATTATCCCTTATTATGAACCGTTGTAATCTAGTTGTTGGTTTTAATCATTTTTGTTCCTTAGTAATCATTAACAAATGGTTGGCTAACTCATATTTGTCATAGGGGTGGTTCAACCACCAACCAGTTATCCCCTGTAGAACCCTTGGGGGTTCCCTCTTGTAAGAAGCCCTCTTACCAGCATAGTTGGTATATCCTCTATTGTTGCTGATAATCCCCTTGTTGATAAACTTGGTTCATCATTCATATACGAATATGGTTCACTATTATAAAAAGCCCTCATATGGTTGTGGGTCAATATAAACAACAATAATGGGGGAGAACAAGCAACAAAACCATAGAGAAAACACTGGATAATGGCAGGGGAACCAGAGGTACAGGGTGAACTGATCCACTGCCATGTTAACCATCCCCAAACCATTGGCATGCCTGGCAGGCACATGATGGTGGCCCATCACTATGAGGCTGCGAGGCAGTTCCTTGGGTAGCACAGTTGGGGGGAGACCTCGTCACAAGGTGAATCAGCTGCGAATCATGGCTGATTCACTGGGTTTAGTAAGCAACAAGCATAGTTGATCACTAGCATCAGTTGGGTAGCAACAAGCGAATCATGGCTGATTCACTGGAGATCACTAGGTTTACAAGCATAGTTGAGTAGCTGGTGCTAGCTTTAATTACACTATGTTTATTTGATAGGGGTTAGAACCACAATGGCTTGTGAATTAGTCAGTCATTGGGTTTACACCAGAATGAGCTGGGGTTCATGATATGATTATGTAGTACTAGGTTTACACCATAATGGGGAATCAGGCACTTGGTTTGAACCACTAGTACTAGCTTTACGTCAACATTACGAGAAATCATAGGGTTCATGATATGATTATATGGTAGCGGCGCTATTTCATGGTAAAGAACCAATGGCTACGGGTCAATATTCACCAACCAATGGTGAAGTAGCTGTTTCATGGTTGATCAACGGGGATATATAGAGAATACCACTAATGATGGGATTAGTTGAAAAGCCTAACTCTGATGATCATGGTGGACAAACACCACAAGTAGTTGGAATATACCAATCAACAAGGCAAGCTGGGGCAATTTTTTTAAGCATCCAAAACAGGGGGTAGTAGTAGTTTCTTGGGCCTCTTGCCAACCCCATGAACAGCACCCGTAGTTGGAAAAAACACTGTGTTGAACAAACACCATGCGTAGAAGAATGGTATGCTGGCTACTGTCGCTATGTGAGCAGCGAGGGGTACAGAGGGCACTGACTTATAGCTGTTGACGAGCGTTTTTTTGGGGGGTTGCCACCAACCAAAATTATACGCGATGTATTCACAGTCTCAACCGTCAATAATTCAGAATCAACCATGAACCATGAGGCTATCATTTATATAATCAATGATCAATATTGATATTCATTAACCATGTCCCCTGAATAAACCATGTGCAAACCACTAGGTAACTCTTGATCAAACATTCAATAGCCATGAACTAGACATTAGCCATGGCTATCAACCAAGATTTCCTACCCATGAAAATGAGTGAACCGTTGATTACTCTTTCACCACGCTGATATTCTCGCGAAAGGCGCCCCAGTCACCACCCCACATGCGCAGTTTTTGGGAACGGACCCCGCTGGGCATGAAAGTCCAC
Organism: Symbiodinium kawagutii; assembly: GCA_009767595.1. Classification (NCBI taxonomy): domain Eukaryota; class Dinophyceae; order Suessiales; family Symbiodiniaceae; genus Symbiodinium; species Symbiodinium kawagutii. The sequence continues at coordinate 703,177 of VSDK01025782.1, read as the reverse complement.
CATGGATTTCTGGTTCTTGATGAGGATTGATAGTCATGGTTGTTATTGACGGCTCATGACTTTGGCGAATCATGATGGTTGAGAGTCGTGGTTGTTAATGACGGTTCATGACTATGGTTGTTCATGATGTTTGAGAGCCATGGTTGCTGATGATGATTGATGGCTATGGTTGTGCATGCTATGTAATAGTGATTATTGTCAATGAATTTTGGTCTTTATGGTTGTTCATGATGGTTGATGGCCGTCGTTAATAAAGATTCTTGAAAGCGATGGTGAAGAACGATGGATGATAGTCATTGTTGATAGTGATGGTTGATAATTGGGGTTGACAACAATGGTTGACAGTTGATAGCCTTGTTTCTCAATGATGATTGAAATGAAAGGTTTGTAAATGACCTCGTATAGCTATGGCCATGCTTTTTGATGACATGTGATACCCACATGGCCAGTGATGGTTGATAGCCACTGTTTTTGATGATAGTTGATAGTCGTGGTTGCCAAAAATGGTGAATGACCATGGGTACCATTGATGGTTGATAGCGATCGTTGTCAATTATGGTTGAGATCAATTCTTGCCAACGATGGTTGACGACAAGGGTTGCAAACGCTGGCTATTAGTCCTGGTCGTTAATGATGGTTGATAGCCGTGTTATTTATGATGGTTGATATTCAAGTTTTGAAGTCATGGTTCATAGCCATTGTTGCTGTTGATGGTTGATGGCCTTGCTTGTCATAGACAGTTTATAGTCATGGTTGCTCTTGTTTAATAGGCACGGTTGTCAATGGTGGTTGATGGCTTTGGTTGTCATATTTTGTTGATGCCCATGCTATTCATTATTTTGATATTCATGGTAGTTGATGATGGTGGATATGGTGGTCAGGATGGTTGATGACAGTGGCCAACGCTGGCTGAAAGCCGTGGTTATTATTTGTGGTTGATAGGCTCGATTCTTCACTGATCCATACCAATTGTTGTCAATGGTGGCTGATAGTCATGCTTCTCATTGATGGGTGATAGCCAGAATTGTCGATGACGGTTGATAGCCATGGTTGTCAATGATGCTTGATAGTCATAGTTGTTATTGATGTTTTGCTTAATAGGTATTGTTGTTGATGGTTGATGGCTATGGCCCGGCTGCTATATCTGGTTGATGGCCATGCTGTTCGTCATTGTTGATATACATTGATTGTTGGTGATCAGGGTTGGTAGCCATGGTTGTCAATGATAGTTGATAGCCATGGTTGTTCCACTCTTTGCGATGCATAGAGCATGTTGCTTTCTTTGGGGGTCCTCGGTTGCTTTGTGTGAACTGCTCATATGGCTGTGGGTCAAAACATGTCAAAACCCTTAGCCCCCCTGGTTCCCACATCATTAACCATTGTTTTCCCTCCTATTGTTGGTCATTAATCCCCATGAGTTGGTTGAAATTTCACCCATAGCCATCTAGTTGGTATAAATGCCCATCAATTGTTACTTATCATCCCCTATTATTAACAATTAACCAGCTATTGTTGGTTGCTTAAAATTGACCCATAGCCATCATATCCAAGCTGTGGGGACGATTGACTTGCCGCATTGTGGCTGTCCCCCCCCCCCCTGCCGCTTCGCCGAGCCTACCTTCTTTCGACCATCCCGGAGCACAAAACACGCATTTTCTCACCGTTGCTGCATCAATTCAGATTGGAAGTCAGATGACCAAGCTTCAATGGGCTAGCGCCAAGAATTCATACTGATAGTGGATAGCAAGTTTATAGTTTTTATTTTTTGGGGAAAAATACACACACACATCGATAGACTTAGGTATATATGTATAAATCCGTTATTGGCATCGATAAACTACCAATACATGCACTTGAAAAGGAAGCGCGCGCCTACGCAGCGTCCGGCCGTGGTTCGCAATGATGGTGGACAGCCATGGTTGTTACTGGTGATCGAGGGCCACGTTGGTTGTCAATAATGGTTCATAACTGCGTTTCCAGGATATGCTGCTAAGCGCGGCTCACCATACGTATCCTTCACGATCGTGTGTGATGGTTGATCTGGGCGGAGGGCTGACTAGAATGATGGCCACTGATGGCTATGGTTGGTCGTTGTTTTGCGGCGACGCCCTTAGGGTGACAAGGGTGAAGAAAACATGCTGAGTGATAATTCATGACAGTCAAGTGGGGTTCATATATACATATTTTTTCTTATGTGAAACACAATCACTTGTTTTTATTTTCCGCGCAGCTTACATCATGTAAGAAATGCAGGTGCTAAAAAGCTTGCGCTTTGCAACACGGGAACTTGTTTTCTGGTGACATGTAAGGGTTGTTGATGCGATTCCTTATCAATTCCTGACCTGTGGGGGGCAATGAAGTGACGGTTACACGAAATGGTGACTCGCATCTGAAACTGAACTTAGCCAAGGATGCTGCATTCCCGAGATCAGATGCTTTGCTGCACCCGCCAATGTGGGCTTGCACTCACTGCACCAGCCCAAACTCAACCCTGGCAGGTGCCCGCACAAGTCCTTGTCGGTATAGTCACTTTCATTTGGATGGTTTTTGAACTAAGCAGTTGAGCGCTCTGACGTGCAGTAAGTCACCCTATGCTAGCTACAGCTAAAAGGCAACGATCAGATATTTTCTTCACGGGGATGCTCATAGATGTGGTTGTTGACTGCGTACTTTATCAACCAAAGAACCTAGGTGACGTCAAAGATAGGTGGGTGTTGGTTTTGCGAGGAAATATATGCCAAATGCTCAGTATCAACTGCCAGCCGTCACTATCAACCAGTATTGGTCATATATAGACATTGTGTAATCATAGATATTCATTAGATTGCTGATATGTTATCATTCATCACAAATTGATCATAATATCATCAGTGATAATCATTTTTTAGATAAATCACCAACAGACTGGCCATTGGGAAAAAAACACTGATCATCATAAATGGTTTCCATCAATCAGACTCATTTTTAGACTCATTAGCCATATCAAACTAGTCATGAATGGTCACCAAAATGTTAAATCATCATACATGTTCAATATCATCAGCGATAATCATAAAGAAATGCCAAAACCAAATTTATCATGATATCATCAGTGATAGTCATACATAAATGGTCACCATCACCACATCAAGTCGTGGTCCTTTGTTGCGCCCACGGGGCGTGGCGAGGGGTGCGGCGCTCCCACGGGGCCCCGCGGACGCTGCTCGAGGATGGCCACGGCCTGTCAGATCGAGAACCAGGAGCTGCGTGCGCAGATCGGAGAGCTGCGGAAGCAGACGACCACCTCGGCAGCTCGGCCGCGCCGGAACGGGGCCGTGGGGCCGGGCGCTGGTTGAGCCGCAACGGGAAGGGTTGGCAGGTTGGGCGGCCATGGCAGGTTGAGGCTAAGCCATCATGATGGTGGAAGCCATGGTTAAAGCTAGGCAGGTTGAAGCTATAGCAGCCATGGTAAGCAGGAAGCTATGGTTGATAAGCAGATTGATAGCTAATTTGCTATGGTTGAAGCTACAACAGTTATCATGAAGTTTGCAGATACCTGTTGTAGCTGTTGGAGCGGCTAGGTACTTCGATATGTTGCTTCAGCTTAGGCATGTGTCATAAGGGTCTGGTGTGACCCTGCTGGGTGTGACACCCAAACTCTTACTGGTTTTGACTGACAGAATCCCCAACCAATGGGCGTCCATCCTGTGAGCTGGACATGTTTTAGAGTTCCACGGCATGAAACACTGTAAATGTCAACAAAAACAGGGTGTGACCCCCTTGCTCTTAACTTCTCTTAACCTCTCTTAAAGGTTTGCCCAAGGGGTTTAGAGAGGTTTAGAGAAGATCACTCCGCAGCAATATGCCCAACAGTGATCGGCCAGATTTTGGTAGGTTCAAAGGCATCCTGCAACATGCTTTGTAAGTCTTATTGCTGATTTTGACTACCTTGGCCCCAATATTTTGGATGGGGAAAACCTACCTTTTTAAGAGTGTTGGGGGCTCATGGTACTTGATAATAAGCTTTCTCAGGATGTTTTCTTTCTGACTCTGCCCAGACCAAGCGTCATCGAGAGCAAGCATTGCTGGCGCGGCAGCACGTCCAGGCCAATAAGGTCTTGTTAAAACGTTGCTTGGTTGCTGATGGTTCCCAGGGTTGCGAAGCGTCCTGGTGATACTGAAGGCCTTGGCTATGTGGATAATCATGCTTGTGAATCGCAATTACGGATTTCTATCCAACGATTCTTGGATGACCAGCCTACATCAATGTCAATGCTCAATCCGAGAGCAAAAACATATCATAGGAACTTCACCAAATGTCAGGGCGAGTGCACCGAAGTGGCCATCAGGAGGGCAGTAGCTAGAAGTGGGTCAGTGGAGGGTGTGATGCACTTGGGGGTTGCAGAATCCAACATGTGATCAAGCCATACGGAAGGAGACTCCTGATTGTGTGATTAGACCCAACCAATCATGGCGGACAAACCCATGAAAGAAGCAGCATGGGTTTGAGAACGTGCATGTTTCCCGCATTGGAATACGGCTGTGGGTCAATACCCTGTACCCCTGTCAATACCCTGTACCCCTGTACCCCTGATAAACATTCCCAGAATGACCAAACTAGTTTTTGTTGGGATGTTTACAAACCGTGATTATGGTTGGTTGGTTGTCATCCATAGTAGATATCATATATCAGTAAGGTCATTTATTGATGTTTAGCATCCCAAAAGCCCTCGGACAACGGTACTTTTGGGGTCATCTACCAGTGTTGTTATTCAGTATAATTGGTTGGGCCGATGTTCACAAATTATATTATACAACTTTATGTATATCAAGATGTGGTGGATGCAATCTCAAGATTGATGTTGTTTTCTTGTTTTTGTCGTACCACTGACCCTTGTGTACAATGCAACTGGAGTCTCTATCACCATTTGCATGGTTGTAGCTTACAACGTAAATTCCATGTACGTCACAAGGTTTCGTCATTCTCCCATTAACCTCTAGACCCATGGTATATCAAGGATCCAACCATTGTTCTACCATTGACCCACTCAACAGGAAACACCGTACAACCTCGGTAGAGTGTGCTGATATCCAGAGCTTGAGATCTCCCTTCAAGCAGTTACTGTGTTTGAGCATGTATAAAGCATGATTCACTACGATTAATCACCACTACTAGCCATATCTAGCAGTTATGATCCATTATTCAAATGTGCTTAATTATTGACTCTGCCCGTTACTAGCCATTGTTCGCCATCTATTCGCGGCATTCTTAACATTGTTTTAAGTAGCCACTAGACACCATAACCGACCATGAGTTCCCCTGGTTGTTAAGCATAAACTATGGTTGTTCACCAGTTCCTATGGTTGTTGGCCACGAAGCAGTAATAGTTCCTGTGGTGAACCCCAGCCACCAGCGTTGCCCTCAGGAGATTTGGAGGCTCGGAAGACCGAGCAGGAGAACGCCGAGCTCCGCTCCACGTTGGCACATTTGAAAGCCAACCCCCCGAGGGCTCCATTGCCGCTCGGCGACATGAGGATGTTTGGCTTTCCATAGGGGCAGCCCGGCCCCAAAGGGCTCGCAGAAATAATGGAATTTCATGGGATTGGTCGATATTGGTCATTGTTCGACGTCAATTTTTTGCCGCCAAAGATTCGCGTGTGCCTGTTCATTTCTTGGGGCTTCAGTATTGGGGTCAAGGAATTCAACCTGGCTTGCTGGTTCATCATGGTCAACCGGTTTCGTGATGTTCGAAACGGGTGGCTTTGACAGCCTTCTCAAAAATAAGTTCCCTAAGGTTTTGCTACCTGGCGTGTGTGGATCTGTTGATTGTGGTCAGAATTTGTTAACCATTACGTAGACTATTATGCTGCCAGTGCTATTTTTGATCCTAATCTTAAACCATTGTTGACCATTGTTCGACCATTCCTTGGTTCATTCATGGCTTAAACCGTAGGTCAACCATGGCTCAATCCCTAGTAAATCTTTGCTTAGTCTGGCTGATACCATAGGTAAACCATGGCTTCATCCCAACCAACCATTTGTAAACTATATAGGTTGATCTGCTTAAACCATAGTGGCTAACCGTAGGTACTCCACGGCTTTTTTTTAATCCATGACTTAAACCATATGCCATATAGTTCAACCATGGCTAGATCCTAACCAACCATCTGCAAACTATGTAATATATATATAATATATGTATCATAGGTACATAGTTTTCATACTTTACATAGTTTATACTAGAGGTACATTTTACATAATATCAACCATGGCTTAATCCTATACCAACCCATAGGTTGATCTGCTTGTACCATAGGTTAACCATGGCTTCATCCTTGGTAAATCCTGCAGAATCTGCTGCAGCGCATCCCTCAGGGCTCTGGACGATGACATCACCGAGAGAGATCCAGGGCCGGGGGCCTCGGTGGCGATGCACCAGCGCCCGTTGAAGCAGATGAATGGTGCGGGATCTACCATGAAAATCCATGGATGCACTCCGATGTACCATGAAAATCCATGAAAATCCATGGAAATCCATGGAAATCCATGGAAATCCATGGAAATCCATGGAAATCCATGGAAATCCACGGAAATCCATGGAAATCCATGAAAATCCATGGAAATCCATGAAACATGTGGGTTTTATTGATGTGAATCAACCCTACTACTACTCGCCATCGTGTATCAATCGTTGCGTAGTATTGGTTTGCGCTTGGTACCAGCTGGTCATTGCCTCACCCAAAGGTATCTGAAAAACAGCCGCATGTTTTTCTTTTTCTGGAAGCCCCATGGGTTTTGGACACACGTGGAGCTTGCTTATATAGGTTGCTTATATATGGGTTTGGATCAGTTGTTTTCCTACTGGTTATAGGCTAGACTGGTGGGTTTTCTCTGAATTCGGGGTACCACCATGGCTAGTGATGGCGATTCTTCATGTTTTAGCCTGGAATCTGGCAGTACCAAACCTCGCTAAGATTTTGGGGCTCATTAAGCAATGATGAACCATGGTTAACCATGGTAATTAAATACAGTACTACTATGGCTGGGGATGATGCATCGACAAACATAACTAGGTGATATTATTTGGAATTACGCGTTACAAACCAGTATCACTGCAACCATTTTTAGGTAGATGGGTGACACTAGTGAAGAGATGCCTAATTATTTCAATTTTTGATTGTTACCGCTTCCATTTAACAAGAGAATTTGTCATGTACTCATTTCCATTCAAACTGTTGATGGCAATAGGTTGAAAACATGTTCAGTTGTTTTACATCTCTAAAAGAACATCTCTAAGCAACAGAATGATTATAAACGATACCTGAACTGTTGAATTATTATCATCACTTAGTTTCGTACTGGCATTTGCAATGATTCAACGGTCGAATTTGTGATTTGCGACAATTCACTGCTTTACCATTTTGGTAAATGATTTTGGTCCCTGCCAGCTTGATGGGTGGTTGAGGACCCAGCAGCAGTTGGACTGTAGTTGTTGTTGTTGTTGTTGTTGTTGTTGTTGTTGTTGTTGTTGGGCCGCATGTCCCACACACTCCATGTATGACATGTCTACCTGCATAACTGGGTTGTTTTATGGTTGAATGTTGGTAAATATACCGTACATGGAGTATCTGTGTTTTGGTGGTTGTAATCTTCCGGACATGGTTCTATCCAGCTGTGACTGGTTCTGCATTTGGGAAATCCTGCCCAAGTAGAAATGTCTAGAATCAATCCTGAAAGGGTGTGGAAGCTATTCAATTGTTGGAATATAGATTAATTACTTAGATATTGCTTTAAATCGTATATCATTAAATCTCATCGTCAGCCACTTTTCCTTTCTCTTTGGCTAACGAAGGGGGAGTTGTTAGTGAAGGATCGTCTGCACTTGCCTATTTTGTTGTGGGCTATGACAGCTCATTGGGCAGATATTCCAAGGGGATGGGTTGGAATTCGTTCCTCCCAGGGTTTGAACTGGTGAAGCTGTGGTGTAAACGAAGCAACCCCATTACTTGTGCGCATGGGTTTCGGCAGGTGCCGCAGGCGCTGGATTAAGCCCCAGCCATGCTTGCTTCGAATGTTCAAAGTTTCTATCATCGTTTCAAAGACATCCGACAAGTGTGACAGTGAAAATCTGATTTGCTGGATCATATTTATTTGCAGCAACATCACCAATCTTTTTGGTTGGCCAGAAACGATGGTATGGGCCATGTCGATGCCTTCCTGATAGAACCCTTTGTTTCACCACGTGTAGTGATGGATCTCCCAAAAAAATGTGTTGTCGCCTGAACAGCAGGACCGGCCCCTGGCCCTTGTGATACCTCTCAAGGCTTGCGGAGATCTCAGCGTCCACTTCCCAGCACCTGCCGCCTTTGCAGCCATGACCGCGGGGAGTTGGAGGAAGGGCCACAGCGACAATGCCTCAGAGCAGGTTGGCGCCGCGTCAGCCACTGGAGCTGGTTGCAGCCTGTCGCAAGTTGGCCCAGGGAGGCCTGAAGCCCTTGGACCAACGGATCTTTACTTTGGCCTTGAGGGGATGCGGCAGGTGTCACCTGTGGCAGGAGCATTGGGTCCTGTGTTCACCGACTTGGTGGTGACTTTTTGGGTAACCGAAAATGAAGCTTTCCACATCTAGCTGCTTAGGGGTTCCCGTAGCTATAAGGGCTATAAGGCCTATATAACTGAAAGTGTATGTGGTTATTGATCACGCAGACATGATCGTTTCTGTCCGTTCATTGTATGAGGCTTGGTGACTAACAGCTGCATTCATCTTGGGAGATCCAGCTGTGAACACCAACGGCTGGATGGCTTATGAACCAACACAGCTGGATGGCTGAACCCAATCTTCCCCCGGCTCGCAGGATGCCGTAGAGCTCTTCCAAGCCATGTTGGACGGCCAGCTGTGTCCTGACCTCATCAGCTACAGCGCCCTGATCTCGGCCTATGGCGAGCAGTGGCCGCGTGCCGTGCGTGCCTTCAGGGAGATGCTGCGGCAACGAATTCACGGCGACGTCGTCAGTTGCAGTGCGGTAGCTGGGCGGTTCCCACGAGGTGGAGGTGGTTTCAGGTGGGTTCTCGGGCCAGTGACTGAAGAAAAAGGGGTGGGTTTATTGATATGGTTGCAATGGTCATTAACAAGGGTATCATAGCAATAATAGGGGGGATATACCAACTATAATGGTTGGTGACTAGAAATTATTGATATCAGATGACTTGGGCGGTCCCCCCAGGACTTGAGAAACCACCATTGAGTTTCCAACATTTTAGGAGCTTGGGAATGCTGAACATTTTTTGGATGGCATAAAACCACCAACCAGCTTGAGCTTGGACCGGCTTGGCAAGTGCTGCGACAATGGTGCTATCCCTATTGTTGGTTATTTTCCCCCACTATTGGTTGGTTCATATTGACCCATAGCCATTTGGATGATGATGGCTAATTAACACAAAGGGAATCCGTACATGTTTCCACCAACGATCTCCAAAACATTCAAACATATGGGAGGGTTCTCAAAATAGGGAGCCCAAAGTTGTGGTTGGTTTATTCTATAAATGCTCAATAAGTGGATGATCTGGGGGGACCCCTATGACTTGAGAAACCACCATGTCATTCTTTGGGACACAGCCACAGGTTTGGGGGATACAGTTCTCTTGTTTTGACAGTATCCGACAGTATCCATTTCCTGAAGCTCCCAGGTAATCAGTGCATGTGAAAAATCCGGGCAATGGATTTGGGCGCTGCATTTCTTCACGCTGATGAGCCAACTTGGAATCACACCAAACGTGATCAGCTACAGTGCCATGATCAGCTCCTGCGAGAAGGCCTTGCAGTGGCAACTGGGACTACACATCTTCTACCAGATGTCGGATGCTCGTTCGTGGTTTGAAACATGGTTTATTTTCCCCAATAGTTAGGATAGTTGGGGTCGGATGCTGGTTTAATCCACCAGATATGTTGATTAAACCAGACTATCTGGTGGATTAAACCAGACTATCTGTTGATTAACAAACATATTTTTCAGAGGGTTGGTTCAACCACCAACCAGGATGATCGCATCACACCAGACGTCTTCAGCTACAGCGCAGCGATTAGTTCATGTGAGAAAGCAGGGAGGTGGCAGTTGGCTCTGCTGTTGCTACTCTCCTGCGCGTGGTTGAAGTTTGGGTGGGCATTTTGGTGGTGGTTTTGATGTAGCAACAACGTGAGAACAGCTGGTACATAATGGTTAACAATAGGAGATAACAACCAACAATATATAATAGGGAATATACCAGGTATATCCTTAGTAATGTGGTGATTAACAACTGGCTGGTGGTTTCAAACATGTTTTTTTTCCCCAGTAACTATTAACAATTAGTTGGTTGACTCATATTTTGCACAGGGGTGGTTCAACCACCAACTAGATAATCATCTACCATTGTTTTCCCTGTAGGTTCTTGGTGATTATCCCCCATTGTTGTTGGTTAATTATTACTGACCCATAGCCAGATTGTTTTCGAGATTATTGCATAGTCCTTTATGCATGGAGATCTCCTCCGAACTTTTGCCCTTGTTCTGTGGATGGGACAAAAAAACAGTTGATGGCATTTCCTCAAATGGTGGTATACCCAACTTTACCAAAATAAGGCAAAAATGGTAGTAAACCAACTTTACTACCATTTTCAGAGCCGGAAATGGTGGTAAAGTACAAACCAGCGAGAAGATGGTATCAAACATAAACATACCCAAGTGTACCATGTTTTCAATGTATTTACAGTATCTCAAATACCCAACTGTACCATTTTCAGAGCTGAGATTTAATGACCTACCTACCTATGTAAATAAACCATTGTTTTCCCTACTATTACTGGTTACTATCCCCTATTATTGGTTGATTTATCATCATCGAAACTACGAAGTCGCTCCCAGGTTCCAAGATCTGCGATCGCATGGTGCGCCCAATGTAGTCAGCTTCAATGCCGCCCTGAGTTCCTGCGAGAAGGGCGGTCAGTGGCAGTTTCTTGGGTCCGAACACGTGCTGGTGCTTTCGGGTGACGCATGGGCAACAAGCGCAATGATGTTTTTGGAATGGCTGGTAGTGACACATGGGCAACAAGTGACACATGGGCAACAAGTGACACATGGGCACTACTGGTAGTTTTTAGTGTTCCAGTTGGTGGTTTCGAACATTTCTGATGTTTCCCAATATTTAGGATGGTTGCTTGGTGGGCTGATGTTTTTGGAATGGCTGATAATAACCAAGCAGGTATTAGCTGAGAGTGTGGAAACAAACAAACTTTGTCGATTCACTATTGATTTCATGCCCGTCAATGTCTGTTTTGAATCAAACATTTGTGTTGAATAGTGTTTAGTATTGATCATTGGGCATCTCCAAACATAGGATTCAACAAGACTTCCAGGAATATAGCGCCGGGCCTTTTGCCATTTTGCCTGTAAACCAAAAGGTTGGCTCTTCACATCTTGATGATCGGCTTTGTCGCAGATCGACTACAACCTGATTCATGGCTGTGAATGCTCCGCTCCATCACTGGTGACGCGTTCTGCTTCCGTTTGTTGCGGTAGCCCCCCTCTGAATCCGTGACCCCAACATGGTTGTTGGGTTTGTGAATTGGAGTTAGTAGTCACCGTTAACTGGAGTTGGGCTTATTTCCAGTGTATCCTTGGGACCTGCTACTAGCTTGGCCGGGCCATGGGGCGTGAGGCACCATGATCATAGAGGGGAAGATACCAGCAGGGGCAACACCATGGTTTAGGAGACACCATGCCTAGTGGTTGATCATGTTCACTGTGCTTCCAGCGTTTCTGTGGCGCTTTGGTTTCACGGCTCTGCGAAAACCATTTCCTCCAACATGTGCCCCGTCCAAGAAACCAAGGATGTTATCAGCTACAGTGCTGCAATCAGCTCATGCGAAACAGAGGGGCAATGGCGAAAGGCCTTGCATCTTTTCCATCTCATGAAGCATGCGGAGCTGCTTCCGGATGTGATCTCCTACAATGCAGCGATCAGTTCTTGCGAGAAAGGCAGTCAATGGCATTTGGCCTGTCATTTTCTCTCATCCTCTTCCTGTGCCAATGTGATCAGCTACAATTCTGCCATTAGTTCTTGTGCCAAAGCTTCTGCATGGCAAGTTGCAATGCAGTTGGTGTCGCACGCAATGCCGCACCAAGGAATTCGACCTAATCTCCTGACAGCGACCGAGCTTAGCAATGCTCTCATCGCGGCTGGCCAGCTTCGTTTGGGGCTTCAAGCTCTTAGTGCGGTGCAGTTGCCAAGTCAGCTGAAGCCGCAAAACGGAACGAGGAGCACAAAATATGCAGCCTGCAATTCGGCCGTGGGTGGGATCTCGTGATATGATCTACCCGGTAGCAGCGGAATCAACAGAGGACGCGACCCTCCCCCAGGGTTTATCCCGTGTATCCTTTCTCGTGCCTGGATTCTGATGAACCATCAAGATCCATTCAGTACAAAAACCGATGCAAACACATTGGACTGCAAAGGATCGATGACAAATACTGGTTGATGGTCAGGAAATGGCTAATCCTCAAGCTGGGAGATTCCCGTGTTCATCAACTGTAAGATGACATAATATGTTTGACTCTTTTCAACTCATCCATGCGAATATATAGTCAGTCTATACTGATGAACAGCAAACTTGCTCATATAAGACATCAACAGGCTCGAAATGCTGTGGTTTAGACCATTTGAAAGTCTTGGCTTGAAGTCTTGGCTTGAAGTCGATGTCTTTGTTTTGTTCGCTTCACCATCTCCATATTGTGATTCCCATTGATTTCTTGTGATAAAGAGAAGGCATGATTTTTCAAGGAGATGCACCCGGGGCCAACCCTGGTTGCTGCCCAAAGGTCTCATTTCTGTCTAAGCTATGACTCCATGTTCACCGCAACGGAGAAATGGCACTGGAAATCCCTGGCGCCTTCCAAGGTCGGATGACAACTCTCCCATCTCCCGGAGTCAGGTGTCGGGTGTCAGACCCAGATCCTCTGATGAGAGGACACGGGTCCCGGACGGGTCGACGGGGTACGGCTTCGCGGCTGCAGCGGGTTACGTTGTTCTGCAGTTGAACATCCAAGTTTTGATAGGGAAGCTGGTGGCATTTGTTGAGCATTCTTGATCTGCGCACGGCTTGGTACTGCAACCAGTGGCATAAGCATCCTCGAAGGGTCTGTTGCGTGTACATCTTGGGGCCCCAGGGATCGCTCACTTTGATAGTTCTCAGTAGAGTACCTACCAGTCATTGCGCATACCGCATATCACTAGCTTGTTAAATCTTGACCAACTAAAAGTGAAACCGCCCCACATTGAGTTGGTTGTAACTCCATAGATCCAAGGTTGAAGTCGCGCTGTCGTCCTCAGAAATTTGGTTGCCCAATGAAAAGTCCCATGTTTGTGTCAGACCTTTGCCTGGACACCAAAGTTATGTACTCCCAAGTCCAATCGGAGGGACTACTGCCGTTGTGGGGTTCCTCTTGATCATTCAAATCGCCGTTATTCGCCACTCTTTAGCAAGGTTCTGAATTATAGTGTCATAAGCCATCGACGATAATCCATGATGATCCATTGTCTTGTCTGAAATTATCACCCTTTCTTAGCCACTGATCACCCACCAGATTTAAATATCAACTATCATTAAAGTAGGAAACAAAAACAATTATCCAAATTTGATGATCAATGTAATCAATAGCCATTAGGACCATTAGGATTAAACATCTTCATAATTCCAGGTAGAGGTTGGAAGATCAGGTTTCCCATGGGGCCAATTTGGAGAATCCATGTTAATTTCCAGTAGTCTTGCCCGGATGCATCCTACATTTGACCATAAGCATTTCTAATGTAGATGCCATCAGTATATGAAATATTAAATATTGATCATTCGGTAACCATTATGGTCAACCAATAGCCAGCAACCATGAATCATCAACCATTACCAATTAGCATTCATAATTAATGTTTATCAACTATCACAAATCATTGTTAGCCATGAATCATCATTGAGATATTGAGAATTGTTGACCTTTCTGAAGCATTGTTAACCGTTGTTAACCAGGAAGACACTTGCCATTTGCTTTGGCTAGTGTGGCGGCAGACTTGCAGCGGAAGGGGAATGAACCATTGTTAACCATCATTATTGACTATGGGTCAAAGCCCCGTACCCCTGGCTCCCCCATTTTTACTTTTCTTTTCCTTATAAAATTGTTGTGAATATGCCCCATTGTTGTTGGTTGATTGATGTTGACCCATAGCCTATTATCAACCATCAGTATACTTGTACAAAAACATTGTTAACCATCATTCACCAATATTAGGCAAGATTATCACCCTTATTAACCAACAATATCAATCATCATTGACCATTATCATTATTAAGCATCATTCACCATTACTCACTACTTGGATGTGCAACCCCCACTTAGTAAGTGGTCACTAGCCATAGTTTCCAGGGGAAATAAGCTACCTTATAGGGCTGAACTAACCATGCATGGTTATAACCTCAGCTGCACATCCTTCGCGGTACCAGGATTCCTGACTTCTCCGCACAGCCTGCGGTTGCACGACCCTACACCGCCAACCCCTCCAAGCGCGGGGACGCCAATGCTACAGGCGCAGCGGAAGGGGCGAGCTCTGGATGGAGATGAGCCGCGAAGTGGCTGATCATCAATGATCATCAATGAACTATGACTATATGAGCATAGTATATATATATATATAGGTGGTTCATAGTTAGTATAGTATATAATTATATATATATATTTATAAATGTAAGATAAATATATGACATATATTCTACATTATCTATAGCTCCATAGCATATGCTAAATAGTATTTGACATATGATATAGAACGACCATAGTCTCCATAGAATAAATAGTATATCAACAGCATGTGATATCATTAATTAATGACTATAGTACATGATTTAAAGTATGAATATGTTAATTCTATCATATTGATAATATTTCATTGTATTGGATATGAACCTTGAGAATGGGACTGGCTCATCAATTAAGAACTTATCATTGATAATGTGATAATGGGATGTAGTTGATACAATTGAGTAATCCTATGTCAAAAATAAATACGTATAAGTCTGACACCAAGATCTTACATCTAGGTCAAGTCTCTTAGGGCCCCATCCGTCGCTGGTGGCCGGTATCTGGCGCCACCCCACCCGTCGACACGACGACATCGCGCCAGGTGTGAACTTGCTGATGGCCCTGAAACTCCCAGGCCAAGTCTACGACGAAGGCAACTTCTTTCCCAAGGAGGACACCGTTTTCACGACCGCCCATCACCACCAACAACAGCCACGATTACACTCCTGGAAGCTAACATAGACCCTACCAGGGGATAGTTCCAAGGTTATCTTCCTCTTGAGATGGTCATTTTCAGGGGGTATGTTAGTTCCCTGGAGGGTATACACTGCCACGATTCGAGTTGTGTGGTGGGTGAGCTGCCCAATGAGTTGGATTTGCCGATGTGGCTGGCGATGATGAACTGAGCCACAAGGATTTTATTCAGAGAAATCATCATCTAACCCTAGAAGTTGCTATTGAAGTTGCTATTTTGCTGAGAAATCAATTTTCCTAAGATCCATCATAGAAATATGTTTATGGACTTTATGGATCCATCCATAGATTTTACATGAGAAAATCCATTTTTACAGAGTTTATGCGTAAAATCCATAGAAGTGGCTACGATTCTGTTGATGAATCTTACGCATAAACTAACCTAGAAGTGGAAAATCCAACATAGAAATTGCTGAATTGACGATTTCTAGTTTCCAACTTCCAGGTAATTTTGGTTTAGGTGTTAGTCATCAGACCCCTTTCCAACCAGGTTTCCCATGGGCTAGTGCCTCAACGACATGCGAATCCCCACATCGCTGGACCGCTGGTCAACCCAGCTCGACCACTTGACCGAGTTGGTTAGAGCTGCATCTCCCAGGCCATCAAGCACTAAATCATCATCTATTGGTAGTTGCTGGAAGAAGCTAAATGTTTGCCAACAATATATTGCTCCATTAGAAGCTATAGTTCCCCATCTAGCATCTCTATATGAATATGACCATTGCTGCTTCATGAGTAGCAGCTAGATCTACTCTACTGTTGGGTACTGTTGTTCATGAAGCCCCCATTGGAAGCCATAGTTACCGTGAATGAGGCTACAGCAAGTTGCTACCCACAATTGGAATTCTGTTGGTTTGGAGCGACCATGGAATACCTCCAACCGGTTTGGGGATATGGCGCGCTGAACATACTTTGTACCTCCAGTGGAACTTGGGTCACAGAACCCATCCTGCTATATCTCCACAGATTCTGCGAGCCACAGCCACACATGACCAGCTCAACCAATTCCCTTTGACTTTGACTTTGAGGCTATCAGAGGGCAGTGCCTGCTAGCACGACAACCAATTCCATTGAACATCTAACTCGAAGTTTCTGATCTCAGCGTTTACTCATTCTCACCGGTAAGTAGATATGCCTCGCACTGACAGACTACTACTCGTTCTCAGTCACTGGAGCCTAGTACTCAGAGACCACTTACCTCTCACTTACATTACTTTCCATAATTAGTTCTCCTTCTCAGTACTAAGTGGATCTAATTAGTGTAGCAAGTAGTAAGGGTAAGTACCAGTTAGATCCAGTTAGCCTTACTACTTGCTACACTTACTGCTTACCCTCACCAGTTACCCCTTACAGCTCCACCAGCTCCCAACCGGTGACCCGGCACCCACCGGACCCCCAGTGCCGTGAGGACTCCAGCGACTCGGACGACCACGAGCTGCCGCCCTGGGACGCGGAGCTCACGAAGCGACCCAAGCGGGTCACTGGGCGGCGTAGGGCGTAGCCGCGGGCCCCGTGGGGGTCCGTTGCGGGGCTCAGCGGAGATCGGAGATCGCTGTGCAGACCTGGCAACGAGATCAGGGTGAGATCGTCACAGGATCACCAAGGATCAATTTAGTTGGAAAGTTGATCCTTGAAGGATGCACGGAAAAAACTATGTTTGAGAAACTTGACCACTTTTGATCCTGATCCTGTGCATCCTGTTCATGCGCGATTGAGTTTTTCAGGTGTTCGATTTCGGAGGCAGCGTTCGCTGGTGAGCGATCGGTTTATTCCACTTGGATCGGTATGAAGTTTTGGACAAATATGACTGGAATACTCCAAGATACTTGATTGAGAAACAAATGGTATACCGGACTTGATAGCGAGATATATCTTGGGAATTATATGTACAAGTAGTACAACTTGTATACCGTAACTCAACTGGGAAATTCCAAACATATCGGTCCTTATCAATGATTCAAAATTGAATATTGGAATGTTCTCATGAATACAATATATCATCGATATATCATCATTAATGACTCATGTATGTAATCATGTGTAACTTAACTGGGATATTCTACAGTACACATTTGGCAGTGAATAATTTGATGGTGAAGGATCAATGGATCCAGCAATTAATCTGCATAGCCATCGCCAATGATTCAACGGTGGGTTACATTGGTGGTGGATCTGTCATTCGGGTGATTTGGTTCATGGCCAGGTCGCTTATGATCGCAGAACTAGGCTGCTTTGGGACTTGGATATGAATAAGCCAGGCATTTTACTACAAAAGTAAATGATCAATTGCGTGATAAATCCAATCATTTTATCACAAAAGTAAATGATCAATGACTTGATACATCCAACTTTTATAAAACAAGTAAATGATCAATGACTTGATAAATGCTATTTTGGACTTGAAAAATGACTCGAAACCAGACTGGATGATACTAAGTCACTTTCCTCTTATCTTCCAATCAAAAAATGAATTTGGGAGCAGAGAGGTTGATAGGTCAAGCACGTATCCATTTTGGGAAGGCTCCACATGACAGAAGCATAGAAAACCATACGATGAGAATGGAGCAATGCAGTAGAACCTCATCGGTTTCAACATTTGCACCTTGCTGGCAAAGCCGGAAAGCCAGCTTGGGGGTCAGTGATTTGCTCATTCCTCGTATTCCTCAGTGGCTCAGTATCGCTTAGTATGGATTAGTGGTGGAGATATGAACTACTTGAATTTAGTTGTACATCCTAGCACCTTCCGTTTAATAATCGCTTGCCTCACGAGTTTGAACCGAACCTCATCTCACCCACAGCCTCTCACCCTAGACTCGACTCAGCTGCTGAGGCGGTAGCGGTGATGGACATGAAGGAGCGGATGCGGCAAATGTTCAAGAACCCGGCAGCTTCTCAAGCAGCATCACCAGTGAGATTTGTAGCCCATTGCAGTGGTGGCAGGTGCATTTGCGAATGGTTTTCGTCGCAATGATAATAACAATATTTGCAATATTAATCGTAATAATAATAGTAAGTAGTAGTAGTAGTAGTAGTAGTAGTAGTAGTAGTAGTAGTAGTGGTGGTAGTAGTGGTGGTAGTAGTAGTAGTGGTAGTGGTAGTAGTAGTAGTGGTAGTGGTAGTGGTAGTGGTAGTGGTAGTAGTAGTAGTAGTAGTAGTAGTAGTTGTTGTTGTTGTTGT
>VSDK01025782.1:622412-684646 GCA_009767595.1 Symbiodinium kawagutii | reverse complement strand
GTTGTTGTTGTTGTTGTTGTTGTTGTTGTTGTTGTTGTTGTTGTTGTTGTTGTTGTTGTTGTTGTTGTTGTTGTTGTTGGTGTTGGTGTTGTTGTTGTTGTTGCTGTTATTGTTGTAGTAGTAGTTGTTGTTGTTGTAGTAGGAGTAGTCGTAGTAGCAGTAGTCGTCGTAGTAGCAGTAACGATTACCGGCCGCTACCGACGGATTAATGGCGGCTACTCATTTTTCCACGAATGGTGTACCTCACGATTCGTAGTTGACTGCTGCTTCATGAGTTGGGAATGACGATGCCTGCGAAGGTAGATGGGTATCACTTCTCCAAGATCTGATGGCGAACCTGCAAGAGCAGGTAGGTGGAGCCCCTTAGTTAGTAGTTGGTTAAGAAGCCTATGTCTACCATGACTGGTTCTTACATGTTCTTACCCTATATGGGTGTTTCTCAAAATAGGCGACCCCCAAGAATGGTTGGTTTATGATCAAAAATGTCATTTTATAATATTATATATATATATATATATAAAAGATGATCTGGAGGCCCCCTGTTTTGAGAAACCACCCTCAAGGCTCACTTAGCTTAGCTATCTTGGCGGAACCACCTGCAAGAGTCGACCGGGTGACGGCTTGGAAGCTTACGCAGAAGCAGGTTTTGGATGCCATTCTCAAAAGCCACTGAGCGCCCAAAGTCCTAAGCCTGGGCTGGGCTGAACATCAGCGATCAGTTGCTTCCGGGGATCCTCTTGCCATGCCTAGCGGTTGCCGCCCGTCGACCTCCGAGGCTCAAAAGGCTGAGGTCTACAAAACGGAGGGATACTGCAGTCCCTGGGCGCAATGCAGGTGGTTCAGAGATGTTCAGAGTATCCCAATACGATAGGAACAGCTAGATCTGACCAAGGTTAGAGGTACCCCCCTGGTTATGAATAGGGCTAAGTGG
The DNA here is from genome assembly GCA_009767595.1 of Symbiodinium kawagutii. Classification (NCBI taxonomy): domain Eukaryota; class Dinophyceae; order Suessiales; family Symbiodiniaceae; genus Symbiodinium; species Symbiodinium kawagutii. The sequence continues at coordinate 683,715 of VSDK01025782.1, read as the reverse complement.
CGGGTACAATGGGGTAGCACTGTAACTCTTTTGGTTGGCTGGATTTGGCATAAGCTGTTTGGTGAGTTGGTATGAGCGCAGCTACAGCTCCAAGCATCTTCACGTTTGGCTGCAGTTGACAGCGGTGGATTTCCGGCTGAAGTCCAGCGGTCAGCATCCATGTTTACAGATCCGGGGAACTATGTACACAGACATCTCCGCGGATCTATGCGGTCATCCACCTGCACACTATATACATGCATATCCCATACATATCGTTCGGAGTATGTGTACATGGATACTGGAACACATGATACACATACATCACATGCGTACATACGCAATAGTAGCTTACATGCATAGATACATAATATTAGCACATGGGCATAATCATAGAACCAGACACTAGCGGAAAACACTGGCAGCCATGGAGAAGCACAACTGCTTATATGTAGGCAAATCCTTATGTTTGATTACTGGGTTTTCAAGCCTGAAAACAGCCATTGGTGAGTTAGGGAACATGCTTTTTCTGGACAGCCACGTGGCCAACCTTCCTGAAACACTGCGACAACTGCTGATTGCACAAAGTTGACACATGGGTGCGGCCGCAAATGCTGACATTCTGAAGCAACTGATCAGGTTCTTTCGTTTTTTAGCAGGGACAGTGTCAGTTTTGGAGGTTCATTCTGCCCCCTGGTGTCTCTCACCATGGACTGACCCTGCGTTGCCCAGGTCGAATAGCGAGCCATCAAAACTTTGAAGCTTGGCGCTGTGGATGTGGATCCTGAAGGCTTCTTTTCGCCATAACATGGTGGACTAACGGGCATATCATGGTTATAACTACTGGCAATAACTTTACCCAGCTAATTCCAGATGATCAACTGGCAATCACTACATATAATTCATGGTGGTTAAATAATATATCCAATAATTTCAAGATGATTAAGGGGCAATCAGTATACTCACAGTAATGACGGACATATTCAATAACTTGCAGATGATGAGCTGGCAATCAGTATACTTTAGGATGGTTACATTCACTATCATGCTGCTTTGATATTGATGTTTTCGCCATCCACGTGTCCTCATAGCTTGCCGGAAGCTATGGCCATTGCGTCGCTAAAGCATCACTTATGGGTGATCGAGCCAGCTATGTTGGATTCTCTGCGGGTGATGGCTGGACTGGACAACTGGACAACTAGAAATTCGTGAGCGGTAGTAAATCATGCTTACTCAAAACGTGCAATGCGCTCTATAGTTTGAGGCATTGTTGTGATGGTCTTTTCATGTCATTTCCACAGAGAAATATCTGAAAACGGTTCGAGGAGCGCTTTCAACAACCATGAAAACGATGAAGCCACTTAGAATGGGGGCATGGCATCATGAGAATTCCAAGTTAAGATCATCAGAGATATCATGAGCTGGGTCCCAACAATGACTAGTCCGGTGATTTTGGTGATGTTCACCAGGGGTACAGGGTATTGACCGCATCAATGTCATTGGTTCTTTTCCACTAAGACGAAGCCATCCAAAGTACCTGGTTGAGTTCTTATGGCGGATGCAAGAAAGCGGAACCATGCTTCCCAGAGTCATTCCACGAATGATGTGCAGTCTGGTGAATTGACCTGGCAACGGAAAATCCACCATTTGTAGCAGCTTTCCTATGGTTTCTTGTGAAAACGTGGTGATTTTCTATTGCCGGCCTAGGGACTACCAGAGGGTCTTGGCTCGCCCTAAGAGTTGAAGCCAGTATTCACGTGGCAGTACTTGTGGTTGACCACTTCGAAGCCTAGGGCACATCGAAAGTATGGAAAGGCACCTGGCTTGTGATGAGTGGATCTCCGATTTTGCGAAGCTCATAATTGATTGGGTTACCCCATTGAGAAGATCCGAGAAGTGGAACAATCCCCCATATCTACTTAACCATAGTCCTGTCCATTCCATATCAGAGCGTTTTTCCTGTTGAACATTGTGGTGTTTAACTTCAAGGTTAGTTTACTGTCATACCATCCGATATCATCAATTACCGGAAAGTCACATAGATCCTCCCTACCCGCAATACCAATAGGAACCTGGGAGAGTCTATGTAGGAGGTAATCATGATATGAACTGAATATCCAGGATGCTCTATGAATTTTATACTATAGTTTGTACACATCAAAATTCATCATTCTCAGGTGATGGTACTTGATGGTACCTCATAGAATATGCTTTGATGGCTCCATTCCAACTTCCAGTGGTATGACTCCAAGACATGCTTCCTGAGGTAAACCAGCGAAAGACCACCAAATTTTTTGGGGCACATCCCTTGGTGGTCACACCCAAGCATTTGTCAAACGGCGCGAGTCTTTAAACCAGCCGAACTTGCTTTGTTCACGATACCTGTTGCGACGGTGAAGTCAATCCTCGTGTCACCAGAGTTTTGTACCGGAACACTTTAATGAACTCGCACAGTTTTGCTATCAGTGCCCTGGATTTACTGCGACTCTCACAAAGGAAACCGTGGTCTACGCTTTCATCGTTGCAAATGTGGTTTGGCTTGGCATCGATGCGGTGGTGAACCAAGAGGACATCCTACTGTGACAACAGGTGGATGGGTTCCTGCTTGCAGCATGAACATGATCCATGAAACACAAGACATGGTGGCGTAACAGGCGTGCTGGTGCCTGCCTTTTTCAAATGCCACACTGAAATATGGGTGAAAAGATGGCTATTACCCACAAACTATGCAAATAAAGCAAGACATAAATGATCAATCTATAGATTGATTGGTATTTGCATAGTTCTATAGTGGCTAGATATAACTGATATAAAAAGCCAGTATAGACTAGTATACCCCCTTGTTGCTCGTTACCCAGCTGTACCAGCTTCAGTCACTATCAGTTGGTTTCAGCTCGCCATAGATCTGGTCCCCTTGAAAAACAGCTGTGTGTTACTATCACTTATTGTCAACCAGCCTAACCAGCCGTTACTACAACCATCATTTGCCACCATCAATTAACCAATAACCAGCCATTACTAATCATTATTGAACCATCAACCACCAATATACAGCTGATATTCTATGAGAAAAGCGAGAAACTCTTCCTACATTGACTCAGCTGATTCAAGGTTCTGGGGGCAACCCTGAACCAGCCATTACTATCATTACTATAACATAACCATCATTCGCCACCATCAATTATCCAATAACCAGCCATTTCTGACCATTCACCATCATTAACCACCATGCATCAACAAACTCCACCAGTCATTACTAACCCTTATGTAAGCATCAACCTCGATAAATCAAGCATTAATCACCATAAATCAACCATTAATCACCATGAATCAACCATTTATCAACCATTTATCAACCATTCATCAACCATAAATCAACCATCAATCAACCAACTTTACCAGCTAACCATTGCCATTCCCACCATTTTGCAACGCAGTTGCCGGTGACCCATCGCTCGCAGTCGCCGGCGCAGGATCTTTTGATCAACGCGGAGCCCTGGATCATTGCGAGCCCTGGAAGCACAGCTGCGCCAGGGATCCGTGCGGCGCCAAGGCAGTGAACGGCATCATGGGTTTTGGTACCATCAACTTATGCTATCAAGTTGATAGTGTAAGTGGATGGTATAAGTTGATAGGATCAGTGGATGGTATAAGTGGATGGTATAAGTTGATGGTAGCAACGTTGGTGGATGGTGGACGTTGATAGTAAAAGTTGATGGTATAAGTTGATGGTCTCAGTTGATGGTAGCAACGTTGGTGGATGGTAGAAGTTGATGATGTGACACGCACAGATGAACTGAGCTCGTGCCAGGAGATTTTGATGCCGAGATAGCGGGATATACCAGCTGGGGGCCATAGGGGTGCACTTGTAACCAATCCGTCAAACCACAACTTGCAATCAGGGGTACCCGCGTTTGTTGTGAACGTTGAGTGAACACTTGTGGCAGCAAATCCTGGGGACCTGCCACAGCTACAGAAATGCTGCGAGTCGAAAGCTTCGACCCGTGCTGGTCGAGGAAAAAGAACTAGCACGGGCAAGGTTGGTATGCCAGGCTGATCAATATGGTTCCATTGGTGGTAATGAAACATGTTAATGGTTCATATGAGCAACAATGAACCTACAACTCGATCGTATGCGCTGAAAAGCATGATTTTTTAGAGGTGATAGAATCCTACGCCTAGTGTAAAGTCCCAGTGCAGTCAATGACTCAATAGCTTGCAGTATTGAGTTTGTTTTGACGGTGCACAGCTTTGACAGGACGACTGTGCCCGCTGCATGGGTGGACTGTTCCCAGCCATGCTCGTGTGAGAGCAGCCAATCGAAGTTGTTGTACGAAGGGGAACCACTTTTTATACGTTCTTGATCAGAGAATCTGCAGAACCCCCTTGGTTTCCTTTTTGGTAATCTTTCGGAAAGTAACGCAGTAGTACAAGCCAATACGCTAGTATCATTCAATATCATTTACGATTTGCAATCGTTTCCAGATTTACTTTTTGGGAAGTTGAAGCAAGCAAGATAGGTGGACAGCATCGAGAGAGTATCTTCGTGCTAATCATTTTGGCTTTTATAACTTAATTAAACAACATTTGGCTTAACGGGTATGACAGATATAACAGGAATGACTAGTATCGACCAGATTCGACCAGGTAAGAATAATGATCTTATATATTTATCCTATTTGCATCTATTTGTTGAACGGTAAAAGGTCAATGCATGTTAAACAAACAAGTTGGGCACTTCATCATTCGGGTAGTTTTGACACGTCCAGGTTGGATTTGCTTTTGCCATTCGCCAGCCTTTCTGCTCAGGATTGAAAACGTTTTCTGCGTTTTCTTCCTGTGTGAGCTCGCAATCCGCTTGGGTAGCTCGCATTGCAAAACCTAAGGTGTCACAGTGGTGGGAGCCCCTGCCATTCCCTAGGAATGATGAAGTGGTGGCCTTGAAGTGTTTGTGATAATCAGGGTTGGAGAGATATGGTGGTTTCTCCGTATAATGGACCCCATCAAAAATGGCTAGTTTATTACAATAAGTGATGAATAGTTGATGATTTGGGGGTACCCCTAGTTTGAGAAACGCCCATATGATTCTCCAATTGGCTATGGGTCAATATTGATCAACCAACAACAATGGGGGAAAATCACCAACAATCTTTATACGGAAAACAATGATTAATGATGGGGGAATCAGGGGCACAGGGTTTTGACCCATAGCCAACTCTCCACTATGCTTTAGTTTGATCGTCCCAAGTGAACACCAATCGCTGCCTTGACAGAACTGAAATGATGATGTTGAGGGCATCTCAGTACGTTGAGCGATACTTCTTAACAACTCACATCAGACATTGCTTACATTAATGTATCCCATGAATGTCATGATCATAGGAACATCTGAGTTTCATAGGAAGTGATGATTCTCATCCCGGTTGATTCTTGGGGACTCCGCGAGTCACCAACCTTTGATGCCTGGCCGAAGAGGGTCCACCAAATTCATTGATGTTTCCAAGGAAACATGTTCACTCCTGGATTGTGTTTTTTCCAATGTACGGATATGACTCATATGACATGACAAAGCCATACACGTGTAAACATATATGTGTATATACTGTACACATGTGGTGCTTTCTCAAGATAGGGGTGCCCCGAATTGTCCATTATCGACCATTTATAATAGATAAACCAATCGTTTCTTGGGTTCCCTTTTTGAGAAACTCCACATCAACATATTCTGAAGAAAACCATTTCGATCCCCTGACCGGACACACCAATCCAGGTGCCTATCAATCACTTTTCGATGCGATCAAGGAGCTGACGGTTGGAGGGCTTGTCGCCAGGGATTATAAGCTAGGGATGGTTTGAAGAACAGGATCCTATTGTGGAAATACCTCGGCCTAATCAGGAGAAGTCATGACCAGTCCACAATTCGGGTTTTGTTTTGTACTTGACAAAGTAATGGGGTACTTTTTTGATCTCTTTGCTGAACAAGTTTCTTTTTTGAGAAATCTTCCCTTGGCTGGTTTGATGATCGGTGAGGAACTCACCATACTGGACACAATATGGGATCGTCCATGATAGATATCCAGTCTTTGGGAAACTGGGTGCTGCTTCTACAACTACCAAAAGAATGTTGAGGTGAGCGCGGAAGGAAACCCACATATTAATGGAGTCACATGCACAACATACTGTTTTCAGTACCCATGTTGAAGCAAGATTGACTCCCCTTATGCTCAACTAAGCTCAACCTGGCCCTCCGAAACTAGATGTATGGGGGGTGCGTCAACTTGTCAATATAGTGCTTCTTGGCGTTTTCGTTCCAGACTTTTTTCTCCTCTTTTCACAGGATATCTCCTGAAAGCGGTTGCTTTGGTGCCTTGCCTGATGAAATTCAACAATTATTGGCATATTGTGGAAAGAATGCCTACCTAGAACAATATAGGCTTTTATACTTGAATATGAAAACTTGGAAGACTATGGGTGTGACGCCTCGGGTCACCAGCCAAAGCTAGGACTGTCATAGGGATTAATAAATAGTTTTGCCCGAAAGGAGTTTTTCACATCAGCCTTGAACAATGATTGCCAAAGTGATGCCGGAAAAATCAAACCCTAAGGGGATGCCCTAAGAAAAGCTTCATTTCCTGCCCTCCGAATACGTGGTACTGATGCTTGCCGCATGGCAGCGGCAATAGTCAGAGGTGACCCCTCCAAGACTTTGCTCCCCTGGGATTGGATGCATTTGGATGCTTCTACTGCTGCAGATCTGTGATTTTGATATGTGAAAGAAATAGATATCATATTGAAATTACATATCTTGTGATTTTATATGATGTTGATATTGAAAGGTGAACCATATACATGTTTTGCATATGTGGGGTGGCGTGGATCCATGTCCACAAGAACCGTGCATATCATGTATCCAAATATGAATATACACACACACGTATCATATGATTGTATGTATCTATATACGTCTATTTATATCTATTATGTGAAACATTATATCTATTAGAACCATCTAAAACTATCATGAAACAAATAGTACACAATGTATCATATCTATTAAATGTTTGTACAACCTCCGGTCTACACCAGGGTCAGCTTCTCCCACGTTTACAGCAGCAGCGACCCGCAGTTGACTCAGAGGACCCCTGGATCATCGTGGACTCTCTGCTGGTGCTTGGAATGATTTTAGAAACCTGGATCTTCTTCATGCGGCTTGCCTGACACAGCGGCTAGCAGCCATCGCCCATGCTAGTGGCGTTGCTCAACTTTTCTTTGTTTCTCATGTTTGTTGTTATTTTTCTTGCTTGTGGTTGCGGTCTTGCTGTTTGTGCTTTCCACCATTGACCATTGTCACCCGCTATCAACCAGCATGATCAATCATTGTCAACCATGATGGACCACATCAACAATTATGATGAATGATTATCATGGTTGATTGCAGTTTACTAGCCATCTTTAGTTGTTTAACCATCATGAACCGTTACATACCCTGTTGTTGCTTATAAAACCCTATAGTTAACCAGTAGAACCACCAACCAGTTGCCATTCTCATTAGTTTGTCAACCATCATGAAACAGTGTTGGCTGGTAGTGATTAACCATTGTTGACCATCATGAACCATCATCATCATGATTCGGTTAACATCATTTATGATCATTGATTACCATGACGTCAACCATCATGAACCATTTAATATTTCTTGATTGACCATCGTTATCAAATACAATCAGATTAATGTCTAGTTATTGTCGCTTCACAAATCAAAACAAGGATTCATGTAAACATACACTATTTTATTGTGAAGCTTAACAATGACAATCCGGATTACGGTTATCATCATTGAACCATTGTTGCTTCAGCGTTCACAAATCCTGGCGTGGTGCGGCCGAGGATCCTTCAGTTCGCAGAGGTGGATATTTCGTTGATCGACCAGTCCAGTTTGCGCCTTCTAAGGCGCCAAACACGGAGCTGGGGGAAATCCAGGGCCCGGCGGGATCAAGATTCGGGGGTTCAAATAAAGCCAAAGGGCACACTTGATGAAATTGATGGCTTTTTGAGGCCAACTTGGTACTGCCAAATCATGGAGAGGCTGGGGAAATTATCAGCATTTTTTGATTTCAGGATATCATCATGGTTGATGGATGTTGATGGGCAATTTATCTTTCAAACGATCCCAGGCAGTATTGAATTTGCTATGTAATTACTTGCGATTTTCAGTTGACCACAACTACGATCATTGTTCCAGGTTTACTCTGCTTGAATGGCTGCACAAAGGAAACGTATTGCAATGAATAGCATGGTGATCCAAAGAAAACATCGCCATGGCAATCATTGGTTAGCCATCATTAATCGCTGATTAACCTGTGATAAGCGATCATCAATCATTGTAAGCCATCATTAACCAGTTGCAAACCATCATTCACCAGCTATAAATCATCATTAGCCACTGATTGACCATCATCAATCATCATTAATTAACCAAGTTTGTTGCGGCCAATATCAACTATTATCAACCATGAATGGTTTACCATCCATTAATCGATTGATCAGCTTCCAGACCACGATTGGCCATGGTTGGGTCCCAATTATTTTCACCAGCCTGGTTTTTCACAACCCACCACTGCGCCGCCAGGGTGCTTCGTGTGTCGCGGGTGGCTCGTATCGTTCGAATTCTACGTGCGTTGCCCGAGCTGTTGATTTTGGTGAAGGCAGCGACACGTGGAGCAAGGTCAGTGCTAGGAAGTGTCATGTGTGCTTGTGACTTTGCACGATTTTTGTAATTCTATCATTTAATTATGCAATTCTTGCAAGAGTTGCTTCAAAGCTGCGATTTTGAAGAAGAAAAGACAACTTACTTTTCTTGCATAATTTGCTTCAAGTGTGGCGCATACAGTAGCGGAGACCAGTTTCTCCACAAGAAATGCAACTTTTCGCTAGAAAAGTTTAGTTGAAACAGTTGTTTTTTTGGGATTGACAAAGTTCTACTGGATTGACAGGGCGCAAAAAGCCGCCAAAGTATGGATTGTTTTTTGTGCGTGAGTGCTGCTGGTTCCCTGGGCTATAGCAATAGAGAGTGGTACCCCGGTTAGAAATAGGTTTATAAGCCACCGTTCAGTATAGTTACATATAGTTACATCTCTTTTATAACTGGTACTAAAAGAACTATAGTTAATTACCAGTTCCATCACCTAAGTATAGTTCACTAGGGTAACCACTTCTATAATCTCCTATAAAGGTATACCAAGTATGATATTTTTTATGACAGTTGGCTAGCCGGGGGGGTACCACTGCTTGTAGCTGGCTAACCCCGAGTTCACTACAGGGGTCATCTCGCCACCAGGCCCTTGGTGTGGCCACGCGCTCGGTCTTTTTCACCTTCTGCCGCTCGGAATGGCATGGTCAATGACATGTCAATGACATGTCAATGACCAATGGTTACCCAATGGTTACCAGTTATTAATGGTTTCCCAGTTTACCAGAGGGTAAGCAAAATCATGGCTTGCTGATATTTATAATATCTGTAATAATTCAATGTGGTTAACGATTGCGGATGGTTAAGAACCAATATAGTTGTTGCTAATGGTTTGTTTAGCTATTCTATCAACCAGTGGTTATAATTATGATAGCTATCTACGATGGTTAATGATAGTTGCTGTGTTAATGATAATGATTAATTAAGAACCAGGGTTGATAGGCTGGTTAGCGATTGATATTGGGGGATGATGATCACTAAAAATAGGGACATACCACCTAAATGGCCACCAAGCATTGAAAAGCAATGGGTAGGTGAACAGTGCAACAAAGACTATACTATGCTAGTTTGCTTCTGTATGGAATGTGAACAGAGTATTGACCCACAACCAGATGATGCCTCTGTTGAGCTACTGTCTTGCAGAACATTTCATCTAATTGGTTAAAAAACAACTTCAGGGTTGAAAATGAAAGTTTGTTGTGTCTTCTTTCTTCCGCGTCTTCTTTTACCTCTTACAGTAGCAGTCCTTTAGTTACTGGTGCTTTTCAGTTGAACATGAAACATGAATCCGCATGGGTCGAAGCTGAAATGTCAGGATGGGATATGATTCCAAGAATCTCAAGCTGCTAGGTATTCATTAAGCGAGATTTTTGTCACTGCTGAGTACAGGACGAAGCCGCTCTCAACTCACTGGCATGTTTGGTGCTTTAGGGCGACACAATGTTGTAGCTTCAATGATTCAGATGGTGAAACAACTGAACCACGCTCAAAACTATGCTGTTCATGTTTAGTAAAGGGCTGGAAATAAGGACCACTGGCGTAAGCCAAAATGCAGTCGGCGTAAGCCGGCGTAAGCTTTTTTTGAGGATTCCAGTCGCGTAAGCCGGGCATAAGCTTGTAAAAGGTGGTAAAAGCTGGTAAGAGCTGCTGCGCGTAAGCAATTGCTGTGCTGGCGTGCAAAAAGTGTTTGGCGTAAGCCCTGCGTAAGTACAGTGAAGCTCATGACCCCCGCGTAAGTAAGCTAAGCGTGAGCGATGGCGTAAGTGTTTTGTTATCGCCTTCCCAAAAGAAAGACCTTTTGATCACGGCTCAACTGTTGATGGCAGTGAAATTCGATCAATCTTGCATGATGATTTGACTTAAGCTAAAACCGCTTGATGTGAACACTATGATCATTCAGGTGCAAACTTTAGTTTTTGCTTGGCGAAAGCCGGTTCTGACCAACATTTAATTCAAGTTGGCGATGATCTATCTGATTCCCTAGTTGTAATGAGTTGGCAATGATGAATCACCGAGATGACCACAATTCCAGGATTTCGACTAAAATCTCTACTTCAGTTACTTTTCTAGTCATCATCTAGTGATAAATCACCAAATTAATTAGTGATGATGATTCACCATAATTTACATACATATTTTAGTTATCACCGAGTGAATCACTCATTTCGGGCATCCTAAAATCTTCACCAGGCGGTAGCCCTCACGGGTGAATCCCACCCTGGCCACCCACGGCTCTGACCCAAGGTCTCTTGTGGGGCGGCTCAGCTGGGTTGGGAGCTGCTTGGAGACAGCGGTACCCAGTGCTACCCCTGTCAAGGGGGAAGGCCAGGAGCGGCCCTCAGGAGTGTCCTAACCAAATGGTAGTAGGTATCAACATGTTTGGGTAGTTTTCCTTGACTTATGAGTCTCCAGCCTCCTGTTCTGGTTCGATTCAAGCATTATTGTTTTTGTGGAGGTGCCTCGCATGCTTCTGTAGACTGGTGCATCAAAAATGATCAACCTGTCAAAAAGGTCAGGTGGTTGGAAAGTCGCAAAGCTCCAAGTCATACGATTCAGTAATCCTGAAATCCACTGAAAGCTTCATTCTCAGGTTTGGCAAACCATGAATGACTCGGCTGAATACAACCATCCAGTAGATCCCTTCAGTACTTGTTGTTTGATGTGTCCAGGGTCCCAGCTTTTGACACAGCGTGTTACAACCATCTTGTCGAAGGGGCGCGTCCCGTTTACAACGCGCCCCGTTTACAATCCTTGAAAGAGCTTAGATGGGTTGTGCCCAAGCCCATCTCCAACAATCCCAAGAGATCAGGATCCTACGAACTTTGACATGTTTTCACTATCCTGGGAGTGAGTGTGCTTACTGGCGGCCTAAAATGAATAATGAAATACAGGCATTTTGTTGCTTTCTTTACCCCAAAAACTGATGTTTGCTGTCCAGCCCAAAGCAAGTTACCCTGTTTCGCACAAGCATTGAAATGCAAAATCAACATGTTTAGTAAGATCATCAACATCATGAAGTTTTTTTTCCGACTTTCATGCTTAATTATGCAGAATAGAGTGACAACAGAATATGGACAACCCAACATGTGCAGATTTCTGGGGCAATGAGTGACCACTCGGTGACCAGGATGCTGGTCATCTACCTCTTTGCTTTGGCTTGCACGACCATTGGGAAGGCGTGTCCTGAAGAACTGTGGCCGTCTAGCAGGGATCAAAATCGACAGATCAAACGAAATGAGGTCACTCTACGTGCATTTTTCTGGGTCATGTTACGCCAATGTTAGATCCATATCAACCTTCTATAGGATAGATTACCAGCTAAGGTTGAACTGGACGGTTTGCGAACTCAAAATGGATTTGCCGTTGGCCATCCTCAACGATTCTTGCTGGTCATTATCCCTACAAACCAGTATGATGGTTTCTCAAAATGGGGGTACTCCAAAATCATCCTTTTTAAACCATTTATGGTAGCAAATCCACCATTCTTTGGGGTACCCTATTTTGAGAAACACCTATATTAACTCTATAAATCACCAGAAAAGCCCATGGTATCTACCAGTACACCATGAACAGAACAAATCCATGAATCCTCTGGGATTGAACAAGGCTTGGAGAGGTCGCTGTTCAGCTGTGTCATTGTGGCAAGCAGTGCTGGTGTAGCCGCGTAGCCCTGTCCATGTGGTTACCTTCCGCGCTCCAGCAAGTGATCATAGATTACAGCAGGGCGAATCATCAATCATAGTTTCTAAACATTGATGTCATGAAATATCATAAATAGTTTACCTTAGTTTCATTGATATCGTTGATACTTAATACGTACAACCTTCATAAAGCATAGTTTCTAAACATGTTAGATTCAACATTCCTCTTAAGCTAAGAATTTCTTAACCTGGTGGGCTCAACATCCCGCCATGGCTGTCATGGCGCTACCATGGCGCGTTCACGTCTCCAACCGTTCAGGACACGGTGTCGGGCAATGAATTTTTCAGCACTTTGGGGAGTTCGATGTCGGGGAGCACAGTGTGAGATGACGACCATGGCGAGCTGGGTCAAGCGGTTAAGCATCAATGTCTTACAACCCCATTGGGATCCTTTTTCTTTCAGCTAGTCTTCAACCGTCTCCAGGCCTTTAAACAATTACTTGTTTCCCGTGCAGGAACGTTGTATAGATAGTCATCACTGGAAATTTAGGTTCAATACCACTTTATCTAACCTAAAGTGGTATTTCAATCGTGGTGTTAATACTGCAGATTTAGGTTCACCATCATTATAGATTTGAATTTTGGGTAAAGTATACTAGTGGTATATCAATAGTGGTAGAGTGGCCATTATAACTATCAATGACTAGATCTGACATATTTAAGTCTTAACCATCAAAATTATGGAGGATAAGCACCAACAACTGGTTGATGGTTAACAATAGGGGATATATAATAATCAACAATCATAGGGATATACCAACTGACAATCAATTTCATGGAGGAAAACCATGGGTAATGGTGGTTAAGAAGGGTTGATAACCAACAATAGTGGATGACAATGGTTAGGAACGGTTAACTAGTCATCATTGGTTAACGCATATTATCTAGTCATATGATGTCATATGATAATGGTTAGTAATGAGGGACAATAGTGGGGATATACCAAATATCAACTATCAACTTTTTCAACCTTCACGCTTGTAAGCATCAACAATAATAAATGCTAGTGGTCAAGCAGTTCACCATTGATTTCATGGAAGATAAGAACCAACAACCGGTTGCTGGTTAATGATAGGGGATAAGAACCAACCGTAATGGTAATAGGGATATGATATGCCAACAAACCATGACTTTACGGAGGATAATAACCAACAACAATAGGGAAAGCAATGGTTAGCAATTGTACACCAGGGATGCAGGGTGAACTGACCCATAGTCATACGACTATGGACAACAAACGTATGTACATTAAGATATATATATATATATAGAGAGATTGTTTAAATGTCCATAGTATGAACAACACGCATGTATCACTGTTTATAGTATATATACATTTCGTAATGTGTATATTATAGAAAGTAGAAAGTGTTCGTTTCCACAGAATTACATCAACATATCAATTCTTACAAATACAAAGTATGTATTTATAGCAAAGCGCAGTCAACTAAATCATGATAGTTTGTGACAGCTATACACTCTTGGGGTGTATATAATGTATTTATATATGTTATACACGAGCAGACGTGTGGTTTTCAGCACTATATTTTCACAAAAACATATTTGCATTTACACACATATGTATATATATTATATATATAGATATTTACTTATGTACAGTATATGTATATACAATACATATGGAATATGTAAATACATATACATATATCCTAGCCATGGGCATCATGGTCTCTTGATCAGGCATGTGAATGCGAATTTCTGTCTAACTAGAATCATTAGATGGTTCTGAGATATGACTGGACAATTCGGAATATCGATCCACACTCCGACTGATCCGTGCTCGATGGGATGGGTTGGGTCAATACCAAATAAACTAAGCTGGCAGAGGAAAATCTATCAACTATAGCTCATTTCCCATGCTTTCCTGCAAAAAAAAAACATTTCCAGGTTAGTCTACTACAGGGTATCAAGAAAATGGGTTTGTGAACATCCAAAAACGGTACCTATCTTGTTCATGGATGTGAACAGAAGGGGTAAAGGGTGAACGAACCTGCGGCCATGTGACTTGTATAGCTCTCATACATAGATTTACTTTCGTATCGACTATACACAAATTATGGTAGATGATGGTGTAACCAAAGTACACTACAAAAACATGTATCACAATCACAATCTGGCTTACCACCGTTGCCATGTCGAATTAATAAGTGGGAGGTACCACTCTGAAGTAATGGAAAAACACTTCCCCGGGAAGTGGTTGATATGGTTGGTTGGCTGCTGCGCGGGTACTAAGCATTTGGTTGCTTGGGTTCGAGAGTAGTGAATGATTCCCGCAATGGTATGACTGGTTCCCTCACCATCAGGGAAATCCTGCGGGTCAACCGGTCCCAGCAATGATCATTCTTCCCCGTACCTTGGTCCAGGGGCACCCAAGAAACTCACTCTTGGGGCGTTGAACAGTCACGAACCCAAGCAATCCACTAGTCTTACGGGTGGGCTCAGTGTGACTCATCCAACTCCACAGCTGTGAGGTTCACTCTTTTCTTCAACGGGCTCTTCGGTTACGACCTTGCCCGGATTGCCACGGTGATTTTCGCGACTGGGCGTGGTTGGAGTGCCGTTCACGGTACCTTGAGGGGACTGGATGGGACTGGTAGATACCGCTGGTGAGCAGCAAGCGTTGTCAGATACCTTGGGAAGGAAACCAGAACCAGATCACCAGTTTTTGACCAACCGTTGCTGAAATGTTTTTGAAGTGATTTTTTTTGGTCAGCCAACTGATTAGCAGCAGTTCTTGTTTCCAGGGGCTGGTGACGATTGCTTCAGAGGTCTGCAGCCAAGAGAACATGTTCGTTTGCAGCCAAATAACCATGAGCATTTGGCAATGGGTCAATATTAACCAACCAATGTCATGGGGGATAATTACCAACAATTTCATAAGGAAAACAATGGTTAATGATAGGGGAATCAGGGGGACTACGGGTGAACTGACCCACAGCCATTTGTGTGGAGAATGTGGTCATGTAAACTAATAACAGCTGCAACTTCAATGTTTAGCAGGGGATCTCTAAACATGACGCAGGGACTTCGTGGTTGATCTCAATATTTGATTCGCACTCCGGATTCCTAGTGCCCTTAGAAATCATATGGGTGCTTCTCAAAACAGGGGACCACCAGATCATCCCATACTAACATATATTCACCATTTATAGGACTAAACCATCCATTCTTGAGGTCCCCTATGGCTTGAGAAACCACCATCTTTGCCCTCATGAAGCATCCGGATCATGTGGCCATCTGTGGCCAGTGCTTGGCCCCCTGTTTCTCGCCCCACCTGGGGGCAACCGCCTCGAGGCCGACAATGTGGCGCTGTCCATCGTCTTTTGCTTGTACTTGGTGTGCGCTCCCTTGACGGTCCCTTGCAACTTGTGAGTTCCAGCCCTGGACTGGTGACGGATAGACCCAGGGAGGTGAGAAAGCAGAAGCAATGACAAACTGCAGCCGAAACAACTCCAGGGACATCAGCAACACATCCAGTAATGAGGAAAAGACAGAAACAAGAATGGTGTGTGGGCATTTCCCGAAAGAGGGGTACCTCCAAATCACTATTTGCAATAGACGCATTTTTTTGGGGGTCCCCTATGGCTTGAGAAACCACCACTAATAGGTATGGTGAGAAAGCTGGTGATCATCAGGCAATGAGGGTGCGCTGGCAATTGCGCCGCTCGACGGTGCCAGAGAAATCCCGGAGATCAACAACTGATGGTGATAGCTTATCGAGCATCATCCTGGTTGGGTGTATCGTAAGGACCAAGGGATTTGAAGTGGGGAAGCAATGAGGGAACAGATAGTACGCCAGGGCGGTTATTAATTAATCCTGACTTGGCATTAATTATTGAACAGTTCAGAGCTGCAATCAGACTTTCAGTATTTCAAGTATGTCAATTGGTAAGGCAAATCAGTTTGACCATGTTTACTGTGCAGAACTATTTCGACAAAATTGGACGACATAGGCGTCGTGTTACGACAGTGGGTCTTTTTTTGATCAAGCGAAATCAGATAAATTCATGCTAAACCCTCGGGGTTCGAAATGATCAAACACATATTCCTCGATGCCAAATCAGTTAGATCATTAGGTAAAGCTGATCTAAACCCAAATAAACGTGATGAAATCCTTAACCATATGATAATTCTCCTTTTCCTAATGATCTAACTTGGGGTCTTGAAAATCGTAGTAATTACCATGGTCACCTTGGGCGATACTTTGTTAAACTCCTGGGTAAGTGATACACCCGCTGTGACTTGATCTACACTGAGATTGCAATGATGGCGCCACCAAGCTAAAGGCATGGGTTTCACGACTTGTGTGTTTCCAGCATCTATGCCCCGTTTGGTGGAGCTGGTTCCAATAGGCTGAAATTTGCGGTGGTACTGGGAGGTATTTCATACGGGTATTCCTCAAAAAACAGGTACCCGGAATTCACCCACTATTATAATAGTCATTGAAAGTAGTGAACCAACCATCTTGGCGGTCCCCTTGTTTTGAGACCCCGCCCCATTTATCAACTAATCAACCAGTTATCCTGTATATTATTCATCATCATTACTGGAGTTATAACCCTTTTAAAATCTCGATACAACCACCATATTTGAAGAAACTATTGTTTGTCTCAAAAAAAACGCCATGGGTACTTTACAACTCAGCGCCCTGACTTAGCACCAGTAGCACTACAGGACCCCGCTAGGCTGGTTCCAATCGCTATTGACATGGGTTGGTTTACCAGCTGGAAGCTCACATTGTTGTTACTCATTGTCCGTTCAATCGCCCGCTCATGAAGCTTGGAAATCATTTGGTTGGTGGTTTATAAAGTATTTCATGTTCCTTAATCTTCCCAAACAATTAGTTGGTTGACTAATATGTTTCAAGGGGGGTGAAACCACCAACCAGATTTGGTTGGTGGTGTGATTGGCATGTTGCATGTTCCCAAATGTATTTAATAAATGGTTGGTTGCTTGACGAGAATATTTTTCATAGGGTTTGAAAGCACCAACCAATTATCAACCACTGTGTTTCTAATTAACTACTTGCTACATGGGTTGGAAATAAGTGATTGCTGTTGATTATTGTCCCTACAAGCTGCTATAAGGTCTGTACTCATTCTGTACCGCTCTTGCTTATTTTGCCATTGCCACCTCTATTTGCCGATTACCATGACTGCACCTCAACCAACGAATCTAAGTACTGTTATCCGTTGCTGCTGGTTACTATCGTTCATCAACGAGTCTTAACCACCACAAAAGCATTATTAACCATTGAAAAGCAACTCAAAAAAACATTACCAACCCCCTAAAGAAGGATTGACAAACCATTGAAACACATCAACAAACTGTGATTACATGTATAAACCATTTCAATACACCAGCAATTCAACCACTCTCAGCTGCAGATGCTGAATCTTCTAGTGGCGGTTCTGGTGGAAGTGGTGGGAGTGTTGGCCATCGCGGAGCAGGAGATGGTTCAAACCCAGCACTTGGACCAAGTGGTGGCGAAGAGTGGTGAATCATAGGGGGTAATGCAGAGTGATACCCCCCTGGTAAACCATATAGTCTGGTTGGTGGTTTGAAATAACTTTTATTTCCCTAGTAATGATCAACAAACTGATGCTATATGGCTATGGGTCAAGGCTTTAACCAACCAATTTCATGGCGGATAAGTTTACCAACAAAATTAGAGGGAAAACAATGGGCAGTGATGCGGGAACCAGGAGGACTAAGGGTGAACTGACCCACAGCCAAGTAGATTTATTAGCCACCTAAGTACACTTTTATTTTCCACAACTGGTTGTTTGGTTGGTGAAGGTAGGTTAATCAGGTAGCACTAATATTTGGTTGCTGGTTGTCGGTTGACATGTTTTTTTCCCTGGTATTGTCAAATGGTTGGTTGATTGACGAACATATTTTTCATGATAGGGTTGAAACCATATAGTGGTTGGAATTTGAATGATCTGTCATGGAGGTTCATTGCCCGTTGATGGTGAATATGGTGAGCTGCTTGGTGCTTTCGGTTGATGATTAGGCGGCGATCTTCCAGGATGATGATCCAGTTAACTTGCACATATGGCTATGGGTCAATATTAGTCAACCAACTAATGGGGGATAATTAGTCACCAACAATAATATGGATAACAATGGCTAGTGATGGGGGAACCAGGGGTACACAGTTTTGACCCACAACCACATTTTTGGGATGGGGCAACGCACTAAGTGGGTGTTTCTCAAACTGGGGGTCCCCCGAGCCATCCTTTTTAATCATTTACAGTGATCAACCAACCATTTTGGAGGGTCCCCTGTGGCTTGCCAACCCACCAACTAGTGAAGCTGATGCTCAACATTGGTTGATGATGATGAGGAATAGGAGATTCACCAACTATCGGGCTGGTAAATTTGTGGCTGGTCTGCTGACATGGATCTTTCATTAATGATTCATGATGGGGGAAGCATGGGTAATCATCAAAAGGGATAACCATTGTCAAACATCAATTCACCAGCAGCTGATCATGAATGATCTAATAATTAACTATTCTCAACCAAGAAACCCATACGGCTTATAATTTGGTAACACACCACCACAAAATGAGTATGTGAATTTCCCACAAACAGGATTTGTTTATTTGGTTTCTTGACCGGGTGTGCAGGTTTTCACCCACAGCCGAATGGGTCAGGCTAGTAATTACTGTATTTGAACACTCCAGGACAGCTCAATGGTCGTCCCACCTTTGACACTTTGACAGAAATATCAGTACTTCTACTGTACGTTTTTGAGGGGGATGGCATCTTCTGTTCACGAAGATTGTTTAACATTGTTTGTTTGGAGTTGTGGCATTTACCTATGGACATATGTCCAGCATCGGGTGCGCAAATATTGTGTTGGCTTGTCAAAAATCTCGAGTGTTGACCATAAAGATGTTCGTATGAGTAGTGAATATCCCTGAAATACACAATGGGTGTGTATACACTGTACAAAATTCTGGTCAATGATGATAAATATCCTCTTTGCAGACCATGATGAACCATCTCTGCCATTTGGTGGTTATCAGCAACTGTATGATGGCTCATTAATCCCCAATGACCCACGGTTCATTGTAATGGGTGATAATCGTTTTTAAATAATCAATGCCCAAGACTACCATGATTCATCTCATCGTATCGTTTTAATGGTTACTAACATGGGTCATTCAACAAACAAATCCAATGAGATTGATGGCCATTCAAAATTCCAAACGATCATCAAAAATACAAAGGTCATTCCATAAACTTTCCCGTTGTATTTTTTTGATGTCAATTTCTCAGTGTGGCCGTGGGTCAATCATCACCTATGGCCATCTCACCTATGGAAAACATCATTGACCTATGGTATTTTAGTGGCTGACTAATCAATGACCAATTGTAAACATTTCTTTCTCATGGGTGGCCAACTAGTAGTAACTTCAACCTATTTACTTATTAACTTTATACATGTGGGTTAATGGTTGATACATGATAGTATTTCTCATCACGACTATGGCCACCCGGGTCAATCCGCTCGTCTCCCAGGTACGAGTGGGATCAAATGCGCCTGGCTTTGGGCGAGCTGTCGCATGACGACAACATCACGGTGGATCAGTTCCTTGACTCAGTTGATTGGTCAACTACTGATATTGATTTTATTAGTTAATCAAAGCTAATTGATTGGTCAACTAGTCACTGATCATAACTAGTTGATTGATGTGATTTGATATTTTGATCATAACAAATTGATTGATGTGATTTGATGTTTTGATCATAACTAATTGATTGATGTGATTTGATATTTTGATCATAACAAAGTGATTGATGTGATTTGATGTTTTGATCATAACTAATTGATTGATGTGATTTGATTTTTTGATTCGTGATTGGTCCACCGGTTGAGTCAACCACAATGACAAGGAGATATCATCATCCATGATGATTCCACTTGGATTCCGGTTCTTTTGATTGGTCAACCATTCATTGATTGTCACTAATTGATTTGATTTTATATTTTGATTGGTCAACCACTAAGAAGGAGATATCGTCATCCATGATGATTCCACTCGGATTCCAGTTCTTTCGATTGGTCAACCACTGATTGTCACTAATTGATTTGATTTTATCTTTTGACTGGTCAGGCACTAAGCTACCTGCTTTGTAGGGGGACATCATCGTCCATTGAAATGACTCTAAAACCGTTTCAAAGGGGAACATAGCGCCTTTTGACGCAGCTCGACAATCATAGCGCCTTTCCCCAGACATGGCCAAGAATAGGATAGTAAACAAGTTGGAAAATAATTCTATTTTTTTGTATTGGAAATTCTGCCTATGTATGTTATAACTATACATATTGAAATCATATGCATTTGTACCAGGGAAATAAATGCAGCGATGATATTTGCTTAGCAAGAGAAGCATTTGTCGCTCGAGGTTCAAGAAGCTCTTGGACAAGACACTCGGTGGCACATCGAAGCTAAAAGTCCCTGATGACCAATCAAAGTGGAGATGCCTATCACTGATGATTAGGTTGTATCAATCAATGCTGATTGTAACTAACCTGCAAGCTAGAAATCACCAGTTTCAACAGGTAAAGGAGGTATAAATGGTGGATTTTCCACTTCCAGGTCAGTTTACAGAGAGTATTAAATTTAGTTGGTTGTGGTTTCCATTGCACCGACACACAACACACCAGCTGTTTCCGTTGCATCGATGTGCCCTCGATTCGCAGCATTTCGAGCCACACAAGAGACCCACGGGTACCGCTCTTGCCCGGAGGTTGAAGATGATTCTGAAACATTTGGGTTCGCAAAGGTTTACTTATTTCATAATGAAAGGATGCTAAAGCTTGATATCTACAGTACTCATTGGGCCTTCCGTGTTATCCTCGTGCCCAGAGGCTGGACAAATCGGACCAATTCATTGATCATCGCCTTGCATCACAGGCTGTGCTTGTTTCCCCATCAGATTTGCAGATGTGCAGAAATTCCGTCTAAGAAGCTATCTCAGTCAAGAAAAGGTAAGATGGCCTATGATCAGTTACCAAGCTAAACTGGTTGACTTTGCGACAGGCTTCCGAAGCAAGCTGTGTGCTACTGCTTGTGGCTTAAGCGTCATCATGCAACCAATGGAATCGAACCAGAATCCAACCAAGTGTTTGGGAATCACGTTGGATATCATTTGTGAGTCATCTTTTACCCCGAGTCACTCTTGTTTCCTTGCTACTGGCTCTGGGCGGATTCGTGCAGGAATGGATGGATTCTTCTATGTTTGTATACATATATATCTATACATCTATATCACTATATCTATGATCTATACATGTACTATCAATCCCACCATCAATCAGTCATTGCTGATCATTTTTGAATCATCATCAACCACCCAATCATTCACCACCAGTAGTTGACCATTGTTAATCGATTTGTAAACCAACCATTCACTAGTAGTAAACCAACCATTCATTAGTAGTAAACCAACCATCTATCAGTAGTTAAACCACCATTAACCATCATTAACCATCATCCACCCACTATAGCCATTCTCAACCAATCATTCACCACCAACCAATCGGTTTAACCCAACCATCAACCACCACTCCCCCGTTGAGCGTCGGGCACCCAGGAGGGAAGCCTTGATCGCCATGCGCGCGCTGGGCATCGACGTCATCGCCATGCTGGAAACGCCGCAACTGATCTTCGCAGAGTTGCTGGGCAGCGCAACCGGGGGGGCATGGCAGGGTGCGGCCTTGGAGCAGCAGGGTGGACACAGGAGCTGCTGAGGTTTGAAGGGAACCGGAGATCCTTGGAGGTTGGAGCCTTGGTTCTAGTGTTGAACCTCAGCCTTGGAGGTTGAGCCTAGAATTTTGGGTTTCAATGATGTGGATTGATTTTTTTTTGCAAGTTTTGTTTAGAGGATGGGCCAGCCATGTGTAGCACGTCTGTTGACAGTCATCACTCCTGGGGATAGCTTGTGAGCAACTAGGAAACCACGAACTTCTTGCAGGTTTGCCAGATCACAATTTGTTGGTTCATGCCTGGTGATTTTTTGGCTATTTCTGTGGTATTGATGCTGGGTAAAGCATGGAAGTGGCTGTTAAGCAGTCGCTTCCTGCGTGAATGAAATTCTCTCCCCTAGTTTGAGCTACCCTGGGAAAGCCATAAGTGAAGAGGTCCCCTAGAAAGTCATGTTTCTTTGAGTCAAATATTGCTGGTTTGTGGGGTGGAGATGCCTCACACTATCACTACACGATGCAAACTTGGGACACCACAGCGACAACCCGAAACGTGCAACTGGTTCTCTGACACCCATTGCCCTTGACCATTGTCCACAACAAATGTTGTACTTTTCCTGGTAAAGCGGCAAGTGTGTTGGAGGAAATATCCGGGAACGTCGCTCATTGAGCATCATGTATGGTGGTTTCTTGCTATCTTTGCTGTAACACAAATGGTTGGTACACTTGCAAGCAACCAAACGAATTTAATATACCCTATGTGTGTGAGTTTATATGCTGATTCTGGCTACCATTATTGAACCGTCACTCTAGAAAGGGTATGGACAAAAAGTATCGACATTGTGCAAACTCAGAACTCGAAAGCATATAGATTTATTTCCACACAAAACACGCACGCTTACATACATGGATTATTTTTTTTATACATGCATACAATGTACATGCATGCGGCATAGTTGTTTCAGTCATGAACAAATGATGCATCACTCTTTGATGTGATCTCTTCATTCAACCATTTCTTGGGACCTGGCCGTCCGATTGACACTTCAGGACAACTTCCTTGAGCTTTTCCGATTTCACCGAGACCATTTTGGCCCTCCGCGATTCCAACACTGCCACGGTGGGGCATCCGAAATGACGGGAGGATACGGGAGGGATAATGCCTAGCATGAAACCATGGTGAAGCAAGGCTTCTTCTAGTGTACCTGGCATTTGGTTCACGACAAGTTATAGATACGTCACGCAGGTAAGTATCATGCGAATACATATTTGTATATAATATAAATGAATAAGTATATATATATATATATTCTGTATATATATATATGATCATGATCATGTTACACCACTTCGGCTCAATTTCTTGTGAAAGTTTAAGTCAAAGGTTTGAACACCATAGGTATCTTTGTGTCTTGTTTTGGGTTTTGGTTCATCGTGAGCAAACCAGTGGGTCGGTAAAAACTATATTGTGTTTTTTTGGTGACCTACTATAAGTACTGTTTTGGACCAGCATTGGCTGTTTATTTTGCAGGATCTTATGAATCATAAAGCCTGAGTTGCACTGCACCCCATCATGTTTGAAACTCTGGGCTTTCAACATGTGTAACTACACCCCATCAATCATAAACTACACCCCTGGAAAGCCCGGACAGCTTTCAACATCCACGATGCTCGTTATGTACAGCTTCCAGGCTTCCAGATGACCAAGATGGGCAGATCCGGAATTTAAAAACAAGTGAAGTGGTTTCTCAAAGATTGGCAAACCCCCAGAAATGGTTGCTTTATTGCTATAGATGATTCATATTGGATGATTTTGGGGGTCCTAGTTTGAGACACCAAGTGAGAATGTAACCATCTAGTAGCATCGAACCACACTTCTTGTGATGCGAATGTTGGCCGTTGGAAAAGGCGTCCTCTCCGAACCACGTGGTTCGCATTTTGTGGTCAACTGGTTTGTCGATTGTGCTGCGCGAGGTGGGCTGATGGCAATGATCCAGCACAGTAGATAGCAATCACCAACCATAACCAAAATTTATAAATCTCTCTCTCTCTATATACATACATATATATGGAGGGATACATGATAGTTTCTTGTTGAAACAAATGCATGTATTTGCAGCATATTTATGTCCACAACACACATACATACACATAACACCCATTCATAAGACCTCTATATATATTTATATACATTTAGCAAAAGACACGTGATCACATATGTATGATATGTTGATTTAAACATATATAGTAAAACACACATACACGCAAAGTGTCTACATGTCTACATATTTATATTATTTAAATATAGTTAGATGAATACCTAGATATACATATGTATTAATTAATATATATTTATATTATATATAATCATATATAACTTTTTCTTTATATAAATATCAGCATACATATCAGCCTAAATATCAACATGTTTATGGTTGGATTCTTTGTTCATGTCGTGCTTTGGGCTCCAAAATGTGGCGCAGGTGCGAGACATCCACAGCTGCGCCAAGCGCATTATCAACGAGATCCAGGGCACCGTGGGCCAGTTGAATTCCAAGATGAAAGAGAAGCAGCTTGGAGCAATCAAAGTGGATTAAGAATAGTTGAAGTCAATAGTTGAAGTTAATAGTTGAAGTTAATAGTTGAGTGGATAGTTAATAGTTAATAGTTAATAGTTAATAGTGAGTGGATAGTGAGTAGTTGATTGACAGTTAAGTAAATCATAGTCAAAAATGGTGGGATAATGAAGTTAATGATGAATAGTTAATAGTTAATACTCCAACAATAGTTAATAGTTGAAGTTAATAATGAAGAATCAAAAAAAATCAAGAGTTAATTGTTGATTAGTAGTTAGGTAAAATTAAGTAAATAATTGTCGATAGGTCATTCTTGATAGTTCAGAGCATATAATACTTAATGAATTTAATGAATAGTTAACAGTTGATTGAGAGTTAAGGCAAGAGCTGATTTCATTGAAGTGGATAGCGAGTCGTTGATTAGTAGTTGATAATTAACCAGTTGTTGATAGTTCATTTGTTGATAGTTGATATTTCATGAATTGTTACTGTTAATGGTTCAGAACTCACGCATTCTTAAGCAAGAAATATTTAATCAATTGTTTGTAGTGGATGATAATAGTTCTGAAGCTTAGTCATAGGCAATAGTGACTGATTCTTAATACTATAAAAGAGAAGCCACTGTTCACCGAAGGCTGCTGAGGCAACTGAATAATCATCCTTTTCCGCCCGTATCAAGCATGTTTTAACCATTGCAGTCCCCAATATAGCAACCATGCAAAAACGGCAATTACTGTTGTAGCGTTTTCATCCCCTCATATATATAAACCATGATTATCCAAGTATTATCACTGGACCATCTCAATAATCGGCATCGTTGTGCATGTATTTGTAGCCACTATCAACCATCACAAACCATCAATCAACCACTCTTATCGGACTCACTTGCGTCATCAATGCACCCATCTTATACCATACACATGGATGTTTCAAAGAATCTGGATACCCCCAAATCATCCTTTCTGTTAACCATTTTTGGTAATAGACCAACCATTTTAGGGGGTGCCCTATTTTAAGAGACCTCAATATATCAAACCATCAGCTAGCCACTGTGATTGGAATCACCTGTGTCATTCATGAACCCATGTCATAATTATATCAAGCCATCAGTCAACCATTGATCCATTTCTTTCTATCATCAATGGTTAGATCATGTTTCTATCATCAATAACTATGTTATAACTATATGGGTGTTTCTCAAAATAGGGGTACCCCCAAATCATCCATTATTAACCATTTATGGTAATAAACCAACCATTGATCCATTTCTTTCTATCATCAATGGTTAGATCATGTTTCTATCATCAATAACTATGTTATAACTATATGGGTGTTTCTCAAAATAGGGGTACCCCCAAATCATCCATTATTAACCATTTATGGTAATAAACCAACCATTTTTAGGGTCCCGTATTTTGAGAAACCACCATATAAAGCCATCATTATTCCCATGGTTAGATCATCTGCCCAGGAATAACAGCAAAGACCGCAGCGGACTGCGCCCGACCACCTCAGTCGCCCTCAATCGACAGATGCGTCGCTTGTTCACGACGCTACACGGGGCGGCGCACGGTTGGCTGCGGTGGCGCCAGCACGGCCATGGTCAGACAGATGAGTTGAATGAAGGTGATAACACGTGGGTACCTACTAACACCAGCTGATGGATGTAGTGGCTAATGGTGGTGAAGCATCAGTTACTTGGGTATGTGCCAAGCCATAGGGTCACCAATGGGCCCCACGAAAACATTATCATTTTACGAATGGAAACCATTGGTTGACTGGGGGTACCAATGTTTTGGCACATATCCATCACATATCCATGTGTTATATAGCGGATGATATATGGTAAATGATGGGGTAATGACGGTTCCCGGAAAGATGTTTTGGGCATTTTTTGATCCTTTGGGTGTCTCTCAAGTCATAGGGGTACATCCAAATCGTCCATTATTATTCATTGATAGAAATACACCAACCATTTTTTTGCGGGGCTCCTATCTTGAGAAACCACCATATGATTAGTGATGCTTACTGTAATGGTGGTTACTCATCAGGCCAGTTCGTTTGGCTCCTGATGCCTGGTG
Organism: Symbiodinium kawagutii; assembly: GCA_009767595.1. Classification (NCBI taxonomy): domain Eukaryota; class Dinophyceae; order Suessiales; family Symbiodiniaceae; genus Symbiodinium; species Symbiodinium kawagutii. The sequence goes on along the minus strand of VSDK01025782.1, from coordinate 656,887 downwards.
ATACATCACTTAGGCCTCTCCAGTGAGACTCTGATTCGCCATGGGCCCTTTCTGATGCGAAGGGTGATGCGAATCCCAAGATTGCAAAGGCTGATGGTATCCCCTTGGATGGTTGGTATCCCCCTGTGGCTATCGCTAAAAGGCCTGGCCACTAGGCAAACCAGGTTATATTAACCATAACTATTGGTTATAATATCCGTATGTATATAAAATCTATATTAATCATTATCTTCCACCATTATCAACCATTCTTAAACATTAACCTTTATCATTCACCTGGGTCATCCAGTCTTAGACAAACCAAACTATCTATACACATGTGGTACTATCATACATATCAGGTCATATTCACCAAAACTATTAGTATTAACATCTATCCAAACGAACAGTGGATAAATGTACATAACAGGTCATATAATGTCAGAATATTTGTCACATGTGGTCTTTTAGACAAACCAAAATATCTATCCACATGCACATTTTCCATCTCCCATCCATGAGTTGCCCATGCGGATGGGTTCCCCCCGCGTTGGTCGCGAAGCCGCGCCTTCGCTCAGCCAAATCTGCTCGTGGTCGATGAGTCCTCGAAGAGGTCCCTCGGGCTTCGCGCCAGCGGCGGCTTTTGGGGGCCTCGGGTGAGATCTACCTTGGTGTTTCGATTTCAGTTTGTGGTGGAGAGATCTGGTGGATAATTCTGGTGACTTGATGATCAATGATGGTTCACAGGTGGTTTCAAATATTTTTTTTAGAGGGGATATTGTGATTAACAGGTGGTTACAAACATTTGTTTTGCGAAATATAGTGATTCAAAGGGGATGATAAGGGCACCAATCAGTAAGAGTTGATCTGAGTCAGAAATCCACCGAGTCAGAACTGGTAGATTACTCATTTTGTCGACAGATTTCCAACAGTTGATACTACCTCACTTTAACCACGAGCCAGTTGAAATTCTACCAGTGGAGCATGGCTGAGCATGGTCAGTAGAATAGTAACAATTGACCAAGGGAGTTGACTCAAACCCATCTCAGCGATTTTTTTTTGACCCACCATGGTTGTACTTGAAATGGTCACTCTATTAAGCAAAGTGAAACCACTGGTCAGTTGTTTTACTGGTCAGTCGATTCTAGCGCAGGTGATTACTGATAGTTTGATACAGATCAGTATTGGTAGTCAATGATTCATAAGGCTTGATGATGGTAAGGATGGTGCTTGTGGTTTGACTGAAAACAACTTGACCGAGCCATGGCTATGCCGCCCCAAGGGCCCAAGGATTAATTAATCCAAGTCGAGCCTCGAATTTCGACAATGGCGGCCTTTCATAATTTCTAGTTGGTGGTCTACGAGTCTCCAACATGTTTATTTTCCCTAGTAACTATTCACAAATGATTGGTTGACTAGTATTTTTGAATAGGGAAATAGGGGTTGAAACCACCTGCCAGTTAATCATTTTCTGTGAAAACCACGGTCAGCAAACACCATGCCAGGACCAGGAAGTGACGTGCTGAGGGTTGGGCTTTTTTCAGCTTCGGATACCAGCTCAAATGGTCATTTCGCCATGGGGAGCCCCAAAGTTATTGCTGGTTCACTACTAGAAATGCTTCAAAGAGGAATGATAACCGGGGGTACCGCTATGACTTGAGGAACCACCAAGTGGTAAAGGTTGAAACCTCGGTTTGTAAATTCACAATTGTAACGGCCCAAACCATGCAGTTGCCAAAGTCACTTTCGCAACCTACCTACCACAAACACAGCAATTTGATGCAATTTGGATATCCAAACGGTACTCGAATGTTGCCTTAACCTTTTTTGAACATCCACCATCTTTTTTCTTGGACTTTGGCAAAATTAATCAGCTGAATTTGGAAGCTGCTTAGCAGGAAGATCAAATTTCGTGAGCTCATGTGAATTGCCAACATTTCAGGCCAGGAATAGCCGGGTCAGGGACTGAGATCTAGCTTGAACCGTGGCAAAACGAAAGGTAGCCAAAGAACCGAGGGCGCTTGTTGACTGCATTTCCGAAATGGTTCAGAAGATTCGATCTGATAGGTTAAACATGGTTAGACAGTTAGACATACACATGGTGAAACAGCTACAAAGGCTACACACAACAAGTTGGGGGGTTTAACGCCGTGTCACTTCGCTCAACGTGACCCTTTCTCCCTCCCCATGCCGCGCATGCCACGCCAGGTCTGTGGTAGGTGCAGCCCGCGACGTGTCACCCAGTGAGAAACTGCGGCCGGTTTCACCTCATCCTCTGAAACTCGTTGAAGCTTCAGCTGGTTGGAAGCCTCAGCTGGTTGGAGATGTTAAAGTCTCAGCAGGTTGGAAGATAGGTAGAACAGCAAACACAAAAACCGTTTTTTTCCGTTCACAAAAGTTTCTGGGGGTGTTTTGTGATATTCAGCATGAGGATTGATGGTTGCTGTTAATCATGGCAAACCATGATTATGGTTCTGTGCATTTTTTGGCCGTATGCTGCGAATCCACAACTAACCACAGGGAAACACCACTTCTCTACTGTGAACACATTGAACCCTTATGGTCATCACACATTGCTGCCAAGTTGGACCACGCCCCGAAAACTTGATCGGTCGATCGTGGTTTAGAATGATTGCGAAAAGGAGCCATGAATGATGGATACAAATGGTTTTGTGATGGTTTGATATATAAGTTGGATGATGCTTATCATCAATGGTTAACACATGTTAAGAATGGTTATCATATATTTATATTTATTGACCACTGGTTATTACTAGAGTATATGTTATTATATGATCAATGGGTATTATTATATCAATGGTTATTAACCACTGTAGTGGTTGAACGTGGTTAAATCACAACTCGGAGTTCTAACAGTGCTTAAGCTCCTAAAGATTGATGCAGGTGACATCGTTGCACTATCACAATTTGAAGCGGACCTTCCCGCATTGCAAACATGACCGACATTGCGTAGTTCACGCAATCTGGATGCCTACTGGTGGTTTCTCAAAATAGGGGACCCCCAAAATGGATGGTTTATTACTATGATTAAACATGGATGATTTTGGGGTACCCATATTTTGAGAAACACCCTACTGGACATCATAAACGAGAGCACGCTGAGCAATTTCAGAGAATGAGAATTGTGCATCGGATTGTGCCATGATTGTGCCATTAGCACTCAGGTAACCTGAGTGTCAGGTCATGTATCAGTACTGTCGCCCCGCAGCCCTTGGCAGCACCCTCCAACTTAGAAACTGGCACCAGAATGGAAGGGCTGAATAGCTGTGGTTGGCTGTTGAGGTTGAGCGATACCCATTGACCGAGCATTGTTTCATCAACTTGTTTGGAGATTCGTCAAATGGTGATCAATAATTGGCCTTTTTGGTACCCAACTGTTAGCCAATTGATAGCAGACTATTAGGGGATTCATTTAAATTTCACCCCGGCCGCAGCGTAGCATAGGTCCTCAATCAAACATCACGAGTGTGGCCGGGTGTTTTGGCGCAAGCGGTTGGAACATCGGTGTGCAACAGTGGGAAACATGGGGCATCAACCGCTGACGATTGCCCCAACTTGCCACGACTCCAAAAAAATAACAACTTCACCAAATCCAGATTCGTGCGCTGTCCAAATGATACACTTCCAGAACTCTTGGGTTTCCCCATTGAAAATGATGATTTTTCGGAATAACTTGAGGCTTATACCATCATCATGAACGGATACACTTCTCCTTGACTCAACGATTTCGCCCTTGGAAGGTGCCCCAGCGAACCCCTCGTTACGGCTGCGCCAAGTTGGTCGGCGACGGTGCGTGCTTTGTAGAAGTAAACATGGCTCAGGTCTCAGCTGACAATTCAACGAGCTCGCGGAGCGGCCAGTCACCACAGCCATTGCGGTACCCCTAAGCATCCCTAGATGATGATTATGGAGGGGAAAACCGACCGATTTTAGGGGGTACACGTGGGTATTTTCTGACAAACCTGCATATTCGAATTGATAATATTGTGCACAAATGAAATCAGCATCAACCAGCATCAACCACTATTCTGGGTTATTACTCGTACTATTAGCCACCATTAAATCCCTATAGATCAGCAGAAAACCATGGAATTTTCCATTGGTTTGCTAAACAGCTGTGTCGCTGGAGAGTCGTTTCGGTGAACACCTTCAGTGCATCCACGACAGGTCTCAGCATCTGGAGATGAGGTGTTTTCTGTTTCCCGACCCACTTCTCCAAAGACTTTGGTGTTTCCATCAGTTCAGAAGCTCTTTTTACATATTTCTGTAACAAGTGTATACGATTAATAGTGCTTAATCCCTTTGATACCACTAACACTGGTTAATAATAGGGGATAATAACCAACAGCAATGGTTAACCAACAACAATGGTTAAACAACTACTAGTTGCTGGTTTCTCAAAATAGGAAACCCCCCAACTGGTTGGTTTTTAAGCTACAAATGATTACTATTGGATGATTTGGGGGTACCCCTATTTTGAGAAACCACCATACCTGAACTCATTCTATTCCTTACATGGTTTGTACTAACATTTCTGATACTTTCATGGGCGAGCTATGTTAACAAACTACACATATGGGGAAACACCAGCTACTTGGGGTAAAAGTGGCGCAGTTGATTGGCAGCTGGATGTGTCATTGGGGACACGGTGGTTTCTCAAAAATCATCCAATATGGACCATCTATAGTTTCTGACCGTCCATTTTTTCGGGTACTTCTATTTTGAGAAACACCTATGTTGGTTTCATTGTTGGTATCAACCACTATATTCCCTTGTAAAACCACATCTTTGTTTCATGGTATGCTTCGGGTATCCTCGTCAGCAGTCCTGAGCCGGCGGAGAAGCCAAGTGCGGACCCTGTCCTCACCATTGGCAATCGTGCATGCGGAGCGGTGAAGATACAGCTGGTAGGTCTACCCTGTGGGTAAGATCTTGTAAGATCACTTCGTTCCCGCCATTGTCGATTGAAAATAGTGGCTTCTCCAATTATCAATGGTGAGTCAGATTACGATCACTACTTTCGACCAGTTTTTGAATGGTGGATTTTCCACTTTCAGGTGAGTTCGTCCGAGTGTAGGGGGGCTTGCCAACAGGGTAGCAAATGATGGGCGCAGCCTTCTGAAAGCTGATTTTCTGTCAAGATTTCCCTTTCGAAACCAGCACAACTGTTGGGCCACTAACCATTTCTACCTTCATTTCATGCGGCTTAAGTGCCTACCGGGTGGATTTTTGGTCGTTTCATGCGGCTTAACTGCGACCCAGTGGTTGTCTTCATGACTCCCCAGGACCTGATCCCCGATTGCGCTTAGAGGATTCTTCACCGCTGTCCAATCGAGTTGCTTCATGGAGGTTTCTGAGTTCGTTTTCGCGATGGCACCATGGGGCCCCAATCTCAATAGCTAAACCATGCTAGACCATGCTACACCATCTAGCCAGCGGATTTTCCAAGAGCGACTCATTTGATAGGCCGGCGTCCACGTCTGTTCAACAGTTGCTTCCATGGGTGAACAGAAACAGAGACTCCAGTTGCAGCGCCTTTCGCGCTCGCGAAAGCGTTGTACCCAGGAAGGGATCATAGTTTTTGATTCCTCCTGGTTATTGCAACGACTTCGTCGCCTCTCGTGAAATGCGAAAAGTTGGTGACCAAGGGTGACTAGCCCAAGTAGACCCTCTTCAGAACGGCCAAGTATAAATATTTGATGAAACAGCTTCCAGTATAGGTGGTTTAGAAACATTTGGAGTTATTTCCCCCAATGATGTTGGGATGGTTGGTTGATGTTGATTGTCTAATATCAATCAGGACCGGCACCAGCAGTTCGGGCACATCAAGTGACCTTCCTGGTGGCTTTTGCTCCGAAACATCAACCTACCTTGTGGGGAGCAGATGCCCCTTAGGGAGGGGTTAAGCCCATGGAATGGAAGTCGATGATCGCTCCCATGCTCCGCAATTATTTCCTGTAGCAATATGTAGTTGTTCAATCGTCCGTTCATGCTGAAGTGGTGTTCTTAGTAAAAGTGCATACATGTGATATGTGTGTAAAATGATATGTGCGTGCGTGTTTGCATGCATATCACTTCGCACCCAGCCCTGACCCCATCATACGTGGTTTGCTCTGAACATACAAGGTGGGGTGCCCTAAGTTTAATTAAGCCCTTTGATATGCCATTTACAGAATCTATACTGTATCTACCACACGTGGTGGATACCCTAGTTATAAAGCAGCAACTTAGCTAGCAGGCCCACTTTGGGTGAACCAATACTCACGAACACTAGAACATAGGTGCATTGAACATTATTATATATGGATTGTAGAGCCCGGTCCCAACCGCTGGTGTGATTTCTGATGTTTGGACCTCACTGAAAAAGATATCATCTACGCTCTACATTTCCCCAACCAGTCAGCAGGAGGCATCAAGAACCGTCTCTTTCTTGTTTGATCACATTGACCTTGGCGACAGAGCATTACTCCAAGGCACGATTGTCATACATCACTAGTCACTAGTCCACTCTTCACAACCATCAACAATCAACAATCAACATCAATAAGCCATCAACAAATGTCGCGCAACCAGAACCAGCAACTTATCATTAGTCAGATATTGATTAATCATCATTCATATGTTGGTTTCTCAAAATGGGTCTACCTCCAAATGATTCAACAGCAATCATTCTTCATAGTAAACCAACCATCCATATGGGTCAACCATCAGTTCATCATCACGTAAGCATCGACTCAGAAATCCCCCCCCTGGTGCCACGACCTCAGGAGCTTCGCAGAGAGTTCCAACAGTCTTCGTGCCACCAAGGCCCAGCGAAGGATGGCCTGGGTCGCAGCTGAGCATGGCAGATCGAATGGTTGGTGGTTGGGAGGGTTTGGAGCCGGAGGTATCCTCATAGCCCCTTTCAAAGGACAAGTGAAGGAGCTTATGAGGGTCAGAAATCATTTGGTTGGTGGTTTGATTGACTTTTTTCCTAATATGAAGAAATGGTTGGTTGTTTTACAAGCGCATTTTTTGTCGGTTCAACCACCAGCCAGGATACAATGGTTAACAGCTACATAATTATGGTTGGAATGGTCAAAATACATGAACAGGACCAAAGTGATTTCCCGTCAAGGGTGGCACGCCCCAATGCATCATAATACCGCCGATCAGATTTCAGGTCTGTTTCGTATGGCGTGCCTGGCGGATCGAATTATCACCCCGTTTTGAATTAATAGATTATTAAAGCTCACAGCCGTGGTCCGTGGTCCGTCAGAAGAAGGAACCAGCTGTTGTAGGAGTCTAGGGGGAAAGGGTTGTGGACCTCCCAAGAGGAAAAACTTTTGTCCTAGTGGAGTATTGGCTAATATAATGCCAGTAAGCATTATGGTAAATGATGTTAGATAATTATACAATTGGTTTGCATCGATGGTTAATGATGGTCAGTGATGGTCGATACATGTCGATATTCTTCCCAGATATACAATGGATCACGTTCTGGTTGGTTGTTGTGTTTTTTATCCAACGATACCTGTGGATAATAACCACCAACCAGTATCGGTTAACGAACCAATGTTGATTCTTTAGTCTATATTATAGTATTTGCACCAAGGTAGCAGTGGTCGTTACTAGTCCATCCATAGTGGTTAACATTTGGGTGTATGTTTTTTTTATGATGGTTTATTAATAGCTTTGGTTGATAGTGGTTGATATTGGTTCAAATAGATGGTTGAGGATGAGAGCAGATATCAAATTACAGTACTCTTCGGATCATCCATCAGTCATAAGGGTTAATATTGGTTGATATTGGTTTAGTATCAACCATGGATAAACATAGTCATGGTTCAGAATGTTTTGAACTATTGACTAACAATGATGCCAATAGAATGCATGATGATCGCTGATCATACACAAAATAATCCATAATATTCATAAGTAGTGATAAAAATCATGATGGTTACCATCAACCAACCAATTACCATCATGATCAGTCAGTCAATCAACTAAACACTCTCTGACCAGCCAACCTGGAAGTGGAAAATGTACCATGTATATTGGATTACCTATAGCAGCTTCCAGGTTAGTTTGCAAGAGGGTTACAGAGATTCAGTAATGATCAAGTAATGGCTGCCCATGGCGGTTCCTTCATGTTGCTGGTTGATGCTGATTTTTCCATCTGTTTTTCGTTGACCAGTACTCTCCTGGAAACTAAGTTGGAAGTGAAAATTGTCATTTGCTACTAGAAACGCAGCTATTTCTATGGTAGATTTTTTGCAACGAGGCTAGTTTACCAAAGTGTAACCATCAGCTGCCATCACTAGTTAATCATTGGTGAACCTCAAAACAACCATGAAATAACCACGAGTGAACTAGTGAAGCAAAACTTATTTGACCAACAGCAATGAAGCGTTTCAGCAAGACGCCCAGCGCAGGTGTTGCTCGATGCCTTAGACGACTTATTTCATGCCACAGCTCCGCCGCGAAGAGAAAATTGAGGGCGTTGCGGTGTGGCCAATAGTGCCTGGTGGGTGGCAGCGCGGCCCATGTGTCAACTGCTGGCGTTGTTGTTGCTGTTGTTGTTTCGATGGCATTTTTCTTGAGTCGGTTCTCTTGACTTTTGTAGAGGGTTTCGGTTTTGAGCAATCTTGTATGTGTATACACCTTTGTTTACTGTGCTAGCTACGAATATTCCTAGACACACTCTGTGGACGGGATGCTATAGCAACCGACGACCCATAATGTGTTTATGTATGCATATTATATATCTATGGATTTTTCTTCATGTGTCTATCTATTTGTCTTTCTATCAATCTAATCGAACCTCACCTAATCAAACATATCCTAATCAAATCTAGTTCTGTCCAATCTAATCTAATCTAATTTGATCTGACCCCATCGAATCTAAGCTCATTCAATCTAATCTTATCAATCGATTTGGGCATGGATTTGTTGGTCTATCAAGCCATCTATCTATCTATTTATCTATCTATCTATGAATCTATTTGATATCTCACTCACATTTGCACATGTACACACGCACATATGCACCAGCAAATGCACCTGCGGTCGCCCGGAGGCAACATGAAAGGACCCATCCTTTGCCTCCATGGTCCGAGTCCGAGAGTTGCCTTTGTGGCTAGCCGGTCGTGCTGCAGAGCCAATGATACGCATCGATACACCCATTCAGCCATTGTATAGATACATACACATATCTATTTGCAGAGAGATGTATATATGTGAACATGACTTGTCACATATATATATATATATATATGTATATATATTATGTAAAATGATTTAAAGATGCATCATATATATATATATATATTTATATTTTATATATATATATATATTTATATTATATATATATATGTCTACAGACGGGGCTGTGGACACGACTCCAAGGTTCACTATTATATTATAGGCAGTTTATGCAAACGAAAGTGGTTGCATAGTGCACTCTAGTTGTAGGACCAATTTGCGGTGTTTGTGGGCATTTCTTGATTACAATTGTTATAGTGGTGAATTCATATCAATTGATCAACCACCCCCCAGTTTACTTAAATAGCTCTTGATCTATCTCACATATGTTTGGTTTATCAGTGCGGATCCTAGATTACTTCAGATTTGCTGACTGGCGTTGTTCTGGTAACATGATAAGCCACAGCTGTTACTTTTCCCAAGTCGACCAGCAACAACTAATTCAGAATAGCGAAGGGTAAATAGTAGGGAGACTAGCTGTTTAAAAAAAAACATCACGGGGTACAAATATTTGCTTTACTATGATTAGCTATTGCTGGATTGTTTTTCGCACCATTGTATGTGATATGAATACTCTACAGCCAGCGGTGTATACTCATGCGTGCGGAGATGCCGAGCAACTACAGTATTACTTCATTATTGGCATATGTTGACCCCTGGCATCCCCTGACCTTCTAGAAACTAGCGACCATAGAGGTAGGAAGATTGGGTTCCTTGCTGGAATAGGCCATTGCAAGGATCCGTGTAAGTTCATCCAGGACAGTCACTAAGGAACCATTTATTAGCCACCAATAATGTAGACCATCGAACTAACCATCCTTACAGTATATCTACTTTTAGTCTTTATATCAAGTCATATTCATTCTATCAACCCTTATATCATTACATCAAACATTACATCACAATCATATCAACTGTCAATCATTACATCAACCATTCGGGTCAACCACCTTTGACCATCTAACGTCAATCATCAACGTTCAGATCAACCAGCTGTGCTTACATCCACCCGTTTGTGCCGTTGAACCCGAACCCGTTCAGCAACGAAGCAACGGCCTCAGGTCCCCCGGGGATTGGCATCTTGGCGGTGAATTTTGATCTGGCTTGGTGGAGCAGAGATCGGGCTTGAAATGACCCACCGTTACCAGGATGACGTCATGGTGGATAATGTCAGCCTGGTTCATTGTTTGGGTTTAGAATTTGGTTGTTTGTTTCAGGAATCCAAAAGGCAATGCAGTGATGATGCGTAACAGTTGAATATCTTCCAAAAGGCAATGGAATGATGATGCTTAGTCAATTGACACTTGAGAATGTTAGTTGATGAGTCGTATCCGTACTAGTTCTCAAAAACTTCTAGACACTAGCTAGTTCTTAGCACCAGCTAGTTCTTGACACTAGCTAGTTCTTGACACTAGCTAGTTACTAACACTAGCTAGTTGCTTACTAGTTTGGGAAAGGCTGCAAGTTTCAAGGGTGACACCGTCTGTGGATTTTCCAGGATTTCCAGGTATCGCTGCGGAGCACAGCTTGGTTTAGGGGCAGCTTGTGCCACCAACATGCAACCCTTGTAACCGTAACCAGGTCTGCCCGATGGAACAGTTTGTTCTGCTTTGATTGGTTGGCTATGTTGCGTCAGAATGCTCGGATGCCTCATGATCGGCGAAAATATGCTTGTCATGTGAAGCCTGTACATTTGAACCATGAAGAAGCTGAAACCGGTTGGTTGATTGTCAGCACAGGAATCATCCGACGTGTTGTAGTTACATCGGATGATTATCTTGGCTTGCTTGGTGACGAGAGTTTTGTGTGTTCCATATTGTCCCACTCAATTCCCAGAAGTCGGAGGAATCTAATTCTAACTATTATACATTTGTTGGGTATAGATGGGGCACCTCAAAACTGCTGGCTTGTCCGACCAGCTACTGGTATGGAGCAACGAAACCTAATCAATCGATATGCATATGTGCAAGTAATTATGTGATATTATATGTGCACTTGATCACACTTGTAATTGTCTACCGTATATATATATACATCATTATGAGCATTGCGGCTATGTACATTGCCATTACCTTGTGACCAATGTTGTGTGCAATATGAAATCATCGGAAACATGAGAATGATGAATTCTTCTTATCCCCGTAACGTAGGGTGACATCCCAGGGTGTATCTCTATCAGTAATTTGGGTTCAGGAGATATCCAGATTGTACCAATCAACATACTTGGGATAACGACAGACTGGATTTGGTACAAAAGATCATCAGTGTTGGGTTGCCAAATCATCACTGGTTGGTGGTTTCAGCATTTTTTTATCTTACCTATTATGAACACATGGTTGATTCTTTGGTTGGTTGACTTGCCAATATTTCCATGGCAGGGTGCCAACCAACCACCAATCAGTAATCATCATTATCAACCAGTACAACATTATTGATCACTAGTTAACCACTGATGAACCATGGTTATAGAGGTGGTTTAAGGGATGCTTCAACCACCAACCAGATAATGTTTGGTGATACGCTCTTGGTGTTCATGGGAGCTCATTGTCTTACCGATGTTTGACCTGCCCTGGATATACCGAGCTCGCTTGTGCAGTGGCAAAACTTCCAAGATTCTGTGCCTTTGATCTTGCACTCTCCAAAATGGCCGTCCCTCTATTTGTTATTTGTTGGGCCCGCCACGGCCCACCCATGTATCTAAGCCCACAATTGCAGTGTTTTGGAAGCCCACACTTTCATCGAACCCCATTAACAGCAATAAAAACCGCTATCAACCAGCACGAATCACCGCAATGATCCATGAAAAACCTGGCCATGGGTCAAAACCCCGTACCCCTGCTTCCCCATCATTAACCATTGTTTTGCCTATGATTGTTGGTTAGAACCCTCTATTATTGCTTGGTTAACTGCTTGACCCAGCTTGCCAGCTATTGATTAACAAGCATTAACCAATGGGTGGCTATGAATAGGTAAAACCAATGGTTAATGATTGACCCATACCACCTATTAATATTGACCAGAAGTTAGCCACTTATTGATTAATTGCTTGACCCATAGCCATATATAGCTGGTACATGCCCTAATTACTATTGTTTCTTATTATACCTTCTTGCAAACCATTAACCAGCTAACCATTGTTGTTGGATAATATTGACCCATAGCCATGAGTTAACCTATTGATTAACAGCTGCATTCACCGCTACCAGCAGCCGCCTTTCAGCACAGCACCGCGGAGCAGGTAAGACCTCCCTGGGAAGGTCCATCGCGCGAGCCATCGGTCCCTCGGACACGAGCTGAGGTTTTTGGAATGTGTTCAGACTACGAAACAGACTATGACAGACTCATATATATATATATATTAGATCTATGTATGTGTATAGATTTATTTGTATTTATGTATATATATAGTGCTGAAATGAATAAAAAAAAAGATGAACATATATATATATATATGTATATATATAGAGAGAGAGAGCACACATGTTTGCACCACAATAAACGCATCACGCACAGTTTTGCACATACAGATTACAGATCCAACATTTACACCTGTGCTCTGCGCACCGTTACCGTGGCTGTTGGGATTGGTGAAGTTGGACAATATCCAGCAGCTGCTTTTGAAGAAACATCAATGAACACGGACATTTGGCTATGGGCCGAAGCTTTAATCAACCAACTAAAATGGGCTAATTAATCCTCAACAATAATAGGGAAAACAGTGGTTAATGATTTGATTGCAAAATAGTTGGTTTGTCAATGCTTTGTAATGGTTATTAACAAGGGGAGAATAGCCAATAATAGAAAATATACCAACTATTACGGAACACCATCAGCGAACTTTTTCATGATCAGAGATGTTTGTTTGATCAAATGTACTTGTCAAAAAGAAGGGAGTTGTTTGCGAACTAAGAAAGGGCTGAATGCTAGCTTCGTATGGTTTGATTTGTTGTTGTGCAACCAGCCTCTCATTGCATCACACCATCATCAACAGTGACCAACGCCCAGTGCACCGACACCGCAGATATAGTGGTGCTGTCCTGGGACGTGGAGGTACCACCCCAACAGGCAATGTGTTGGTTTCAGACAGTTTTTAGGGTGCCTGATAACTGAAACGATCGCGATATTCCGGTGATATCCTCAGCTGCACATTGGGAAAACAACAACCAAATTATCAAGATCACCATGGCCATTGAGAGACCCAGAAGCGGATGAGTCGTAACCAGTCCCAGACACTCTCCAGAAAATTGATATTTTAAGATTTTAGTAAACAAAAATTGGGTGCTAAGTTAGTGCAAGGGTACTACCCCCGGCTGCTAGCAAACATGGCATTTGTCTCATACGTGTTTTTTCAAGGGTTCCTTTGCTAACATGGTAGTTCCACAAAAAACGGCTTCCTTAGAGTGAACCAACCACGCCATGTGGCCTGCGGGCCCCTAGCATTGATGCTTGGCTATCGCAGTACCAATGCTATGCAGCAAGAAGGCTTATTAAGCAATATCCACCACTCGTGATCAGCCATATGATCAACCATATCAATAATGATTGACTACGATTTCCAAAACGTATCATGACGGATCAACGATTATACTTATCAAACAAAAATCATGATTTCCACCATGATTGATCCTATTCTTATCATAGAATCAACGATTCTACTTATCAACCAAGAATCATGATTTCCATGCATTGTGAAGCTATCACGATTTCTTACTCAACCGCGGAACCAGCTGTGGTATTCCACCATGGCCGATCATGGGCCCAGCTGAGGCCGCAAGTTCCACCGCATCGCCCTGGGAGGCGAAAACACGGAAGGGGCGCCGCGTTGGTTCCCTGGGCACGGCACTGGCCACAACATGACGGGGGGTTCTCGAGCCAGGCAGTGGAGGGTTCTTAATGGTTTTATAGGGGATTATAAAGGGTTGATAATGGAGATAACCAGCAACAAATTATATGGTTGTTTCTCAAGTCAGTTTGGGGACCCCAAGGTTGTGGTTGGCTTAGTAGTATAGATGGTTAATAAACTGTATGATTTGGGGATACCTATATTTTGAGAAACCACCACGTGGTTGAGATATACGTTTTCATGAATGGTTTTCAGTAGTGGTCAACAGTAGTGGTTAATAATTGGTTGAGTGCTTAATAGTGGTTCATGAGGTCGAATGCTTGTTCAATGATTGGCTGATGCTTGCTGATCATGGGTAAATCACAGTTTAATCACTGGCAAATGATGTGTCAATAACGTCATATTTAGATTGTTGACCCCGTGCATGAAACACTGGTAGAATGAGGGATCTGAATCCATCTCTACATTGTAGGTTTGGGGGGCACAGCGGTGCTGATGCACAGGAAATTCAAACCTAAATTAATTGTGCAATTGTTGGTGAGTCCAAATATTGTTTTGAACCAATCTGTTCATGATTTCCAACACGTTCAATTGGGCCAACTGTTTCCATCTCTGTGGTTGTTGCCATAGACCAGAGGCTAATTGTTTTTGAAGCACATAAAGAATGATAGAATAGTAGCTATCGATAGTGGATAATTAGCGATTTGAATCGTGAACAACGTTTAATCATTATATATTGACAACTATTATCAGTCATCATTTACCAACATCATCATCATCATCATCATCATCATCATCATCATCATCATCATCATCATCATCATGAACCATTATCAACTATGATGCATTATGAAGCATTCAATCTATTTCTATATGTAAGTATTTTGGATTGTACCACTATTGACCATAGAGCAAACATCAATTGACCCTGATTAACCATGAATTTACTATTATCCTAGCAATTAACCATTACAAACCACTCTGAACTAATAATGATTCACCGCGTATCAACCATCAATTCACAATCGATTCAAAATCAATTCACCATCCAAAAACCATCACAACTCATCATTGACCCCAATGAACTCCATCTAACAGTTTCTCCCTTACTGCAACCATCAAATCGTCATGATTGGCGATCAAATAACTATCATTAGCCCCTGACTGACCCTGAACGAACCCTCATTGTAAGCGTTTCTCCACCCTCATCCATAACCATCAATGAACCAATTCCACTGTTGAGTACCACTCTTAGCTACCATTGCTTGTTTTAGAAATGATATTAATACAACCACTGCTTATGACCATCAAGTAACCATCAACAACCATTGATGAACCGTGAACAACCAATGAACCATTCACAACCTTGAATGAACCATTCACAACCTTGAATGAACCATTCACAAGCCTGAATGAACCATTCACAACCTTGAATGAACCATTCACAACCTTGAATGAACCATTCACAAGCCTGAATGAACCATTCACAAGCCTGAATGAACCATTCACAAGCCTGAATGAACCATTCACAAACCCTTCATGAACCAACCATCGTTGGCCCTTCATCAACGCCATGATTTTCTCCAAGCCCAAGCGAGAGTTTCTCCAGGCGTCCGTGACGAGGCTGAATTGCGGGGCCACCGTGCGGAAGCCGAGCGAGCCGAGCTCGGGCGGGGTACGGTTGGACCCCTGGCGTTGGTGAAGGTGGGGTGGTTGACAAGTTGGATAAGGTTAGGTAGGTCGGTTGGTTGGAGTTGTTGAGTTTTTTTGTTTAAGTTGGCTGTCAGTGTTGTTGGCGATAATTTCTTTTTGGGAATCTATCATGACACTTGGGGCAATGAAACAGTCTAGACAAATGACTTAGTCATGTTGTCCGAAAATTCCGATATTCTGCAGGGTGATTGACTCAATGAGGAGGTTCTAATTTTTTTTGTGGATCATTTTTAGTGTGTATAAGTCTTTGGCCTGCTAAGCAGCAAGCTTTTGACAAGCCGAACCATACTGGAAGGCAGAGTGCGGTCATTCCTAGCAGAGGTTCTGCAGTCGCTGGTTGGAACTGGTACTCTCAGCTATTGCCAGTCGTAGAAACACTGCTCAATGGACTGCCCGGCCTATGAGCCCCCAGAGTTATAAGCTGGTTGGATTTGTTCCCATTGCTCGATACTGCCGAAGTATAAGCTCAGTATTATCTCTAACCAATCCCAAGACTTGTTCTTGCAAACTTCTAACTTCAATTGATTTTATAAATGTTGGGGCAGTGCCTACCATCACTGATGCGCTGAGAGGTTTGGATGGCAATGCTTCATTTGCCATGCAGGTCATCCAATGGTAGCCAATTCAACACTTCCTGATCTCTTTCCCAAGGGGTCACCATCCTGATGCTGTTCCAGCTCCAGCTCAGCAAAACAAAGGTCACTGCTTGCAGGAACGCCACTTCCATAGACATGTACGTCATTTTAAATCGCCTTCGAAATATGGAGGAAGATCAAACATTTAACCAACAACTTTTCTGTGATCCTTGTGGTGTGCACTTGTTGGAAAGTCACTGCAAATGTTCTGATCTTTCATTCTTTCATAATATATCGCCATGATGATGATCGCAATATTTGCAAAATCATTGTGGTCCTGACTTCATCAGCATTCCTGGCTCCACTATTGTGTAATTAATGCGCACTAATGCGAAACTACATGTACGCATGATGTATCATGAATGATGTAGTTTGTTTTGTTTTCACGTGCCTGAGATGCATTCATTCAAAGTAAACCCACGTGCTGATGGTAGATCGTGGTGAGTGATTATGGTTCACTGGTAATTTGATGGTCGCAGGCGGTGCATTGAAGTGTGGTTCTCTTCGTGGCTTGCAGCCACCAACTGAGATTTCTAGATATTTCTAGTGTTTTTGGGAAGAGATGGGTTTTATTTTGGGAATAGATTTGGGAATAGATGTTTCTAGTGGTTTTATAGATATATTTCTAGTGGTTTTATTTTCTACCCACAAAAAATGAAAGTTTTTGCAAGGGATCGAGTTGCGCCACCAAGTTCTGGTTGCTATCTGGCCGTCAGTACTCACTATCATAAGCATTTTTAATCGTAAGTTGTTTGATTATGAACCACAATTGAATGGCTATATACTATCAGCCACTATATGAACCATGGTTTACAGCAACCATAATCTATATAATTGTTAGTAACCATGGTTCCTAGTTAACCATCATTAAGCATTATAAACGGCAATTTAAGTTATCACGAAGCAGAATAAGCGCATTGACCATCATTAACCGAATTACTCGTATATCATCAACCAGACTTCAATGGTTATTAGCCACGGTTCAGACTGCTGAATCTCACCGTCTCGGATCATTTCTGCAAGGCCGCGCCTTGCCGGCCCAGGACGCACCTACATTGGAAGCATTCCGGGTGTCATCATTCAGGCGGTCCGAGTTGGCGGAACTGAAGGTTTCCGGGTGTTGGTTTTTTTGTTTCCTGGCGATGTCCAAGAGGGCTAGAAGTGGCTATAACCAACTAAGACTGGTGATGAAGGATTATAATATGTATCCTTTCCGAAAGTTCATGAAACTATTGTTGAACTACAGGAAGATCCCAGTTAGATGGGGTGAATAGCCCTGCCACACACGCTGGGGTGCCGCACAACCATAAAGGTTGGTTGGGGTCAGTATTGGCCATCCAAAGAATGGTTCGGTGAACATGCCAACCGAGGCTACATTGGTCATTTAGGGGTTCACTAAGGTCCCAGGGCATTGACCTATAGCCATGCTACACTCGAAACTCATGTCCAGCTTGGAGGTGCATCATGGACACCCCCATGGGACCCCATGGCCCCTTATTTGGAAGGTGCTTCCAACTAGTCCCCGCTGCCAGAATCAGCGCGCATTATTTCGTTTGCGTGGCGATTCATTGGATTTCTAACGTATGCCGTGGCGAGCATCATGGCAAGTGAATCGAACTTCGAACAGTTTCCAATTCACTGGGATGGTTTTGAACATCAGCAATCACTACAGTTGAATCTATGATCTTGTTCTTGCTGCTACACCTATGAATGATGCATAGTGACAAAGCTCGATGATAGGCAAACTAACCCATTATTGACCAGCAATCGTTGCTTAGATGGTAAGGAATGCGTTTCTGGAATGGGCTCTCAGTTGTTAAGCTCGTGGTCCGACAACATTGACCAACAAGCGCTGTGTGCGGTCTCCGCGAGGCATTTCAGACCCTGGGGGTGAACAACCCCGTGATCCTTTTGGATGAGGCGCACCGGGTTCGTTGTTTGTCATCCCTTCCCTTGACCTTTCTTCAGGGCTATCAACAAAGGGCTGACTATTTAGGGGGTGGCGATAGGATTGCGTTAGTTGGATGGGCACATGACTGCTGATGAAAGGCGCTGTAGCCATGCACTTATGAATCCCTGCACCCTGCATCGGATCCAGATTCATTGCCTGAACATTTCTAAGAGACTGCCCTGACTCAAAGGTGGATGTTACAATCACTGCTACTTATGTAGGGGAAACCCTACTAGACATGTTGGGATGAAACCCACTTACATGATCAAAACCACCTTTTTTCTGAAGACCAATGGCGAATATGAACCACATCATCATCCCAATATCTCCAGAGCGGCCGTGAGGTGGACAAAACCTCACAGAATTCCATGTTCAACCCACAGGCGCAGCGCGCGCGGCCGTTGATCTGCTGGTGTGATCTGAGTCAAAGCAGTGACCATGGGTCGCGGATGGAGCATTTCTGATGAGGTCAAGTTGGGTATTAATTGTTCTGAACGGGTCAAGGATGGTACCAATTGCTGGGACATCATAGTAACCAGCATTTCGATCTTAGAATTGGAAAGAAATAGAAAGAGTAATTTGAGAATTGAGGGGGCATCATCATCACTATCAGCATAATGTTGATGTGAGAAGAATAGAGCTCATCCACGAATTGCAAGCCCAAGATGGGCTTTAATTTCCAGGAACTGTTGAGTCACGAGGATTAGATGGGGGTTGATACCATGTCTAAAACCTTTCAAAACTTGGGGTGTCAACCCTGATGCAACCTACCAAAAACCCACGAAACTGAGGCGGGTTTCACCAGGTTTGGTCGGGGCCGGTGAGTCCAACAGTAGCAGCTACGAGGGTAGCTGCGCTAGGCCACGTTGTTAGAGATCTTGGACCCTGAGCAGAATACCACCTTCAAGGACCAAGCTGTGGGAGCAACGGAGGGTGCCATTCCAATGGTGGCAACGGAGGAGTGTCCACTGGTGAAGCACAACCAATGGTGACAGTGGTTCGCCCATGGTGGTGGGGACAGTGCTCAGCCCCTTGAAATTTGATGGCTGACCACTGATTGAGATGACTGGTTTTTGGAGAATGATTGGACATGATTGGAGAATGATTGGACAAAGATTGAATATGATGGTTGATGATTGTTTCGCCCATGAAAATGCAGGCGAATGATTGGGTGAATGATTGGTAAATGATCGGATAATGATTGTAAAGCACAAGTGTTTAGGGTTCATATGTCAATAATGTTAGAGTAATCGTGGTTGATTAATCATGTTTGGTTCATGTTTGTTAAAGGTTGGTTGATGATTGTTATATATTGCTAGTGACAATTGCTACATACCAATTGTTTGACCGGGATTAATGATTAGTGGACGTTAATACGGTCAATAGTTGGCAATGGTTGATCATAGTTACAATGATGATTGAGGAGAAATCTGGTTTTGTAAATGATGTTGATTAATGCTTGAGGGTCAATACCTGTTGATTATTTTGATTACAGCGCGCAATGATGGAGACAACACTGATAGTTGAGGTGTAGCTGGGGAATATTTATTCCCTTTCCCCTCACGAATAGATTGACCTGCTTTCGCATTGAGTACGGAATCTCTACATTCTAGGGTTGGATTAGGGCCCTGACAAGGGATTAATCAGGGTTGAAAAGTTGAAAGTACTTAAGAGTGGACGCCACCAACAACAGCAGACAGATCTTAACAGTGGATAATCACCAACATCATCAGAGAAAATTGAACGAACTAAACCATACTAAACAAACATAAACATACTAAACCATACTAAACCAACCCGAACCAACAAGCAGGTGATTCTTTGGGACGCTTCAGGACGGTTGATGGTTGATGGTCTCCAACATGGGGCCTCAGCTCCATCCTGACCCGTTGGTGGCCCTTGGCTTCCAAGATCATTTAACTTAAAAGATGTGGCTGTGGTGAACATATAAATCAACCAACTAATGGGGGATTTCCACCAACAAAACAAGGGAAAACGAGCTGGTTAATGATAGGGGAACCAGGGGTACGGGGTTTTGACCCACTGCCATGTGGCTGTGGTGAACATGAATGAAAAAACAGATAGACACAACAAATACCCTATTCCCATGATGGATGAATCCTTAACTTAAATGATCTTTATGAATACCCTCTACCCCTGGTGAACACAAATGAAAAACCAAACTAGTCTTTGTTGGGATGTTCATCTACCAATTTGTTGATTGGTTAATATTTATGTATATAGCCATGTAACTATGCTTAGTAAGTCACCATGCTTAAGTCACATGTTTTGGGAATATAATCCAGAAATGTAATCAGTAAGGTAACCAGGTGTAACAAGTAACAAGTAATGGACCAATGATAGATCTTGGACTATACTTAGTAAGTAACCAGGACATAAGTGACAAGTCCAACCGCGGCCCAATTAGATGACTAGCCCGTACATACTGCTATAATCTACTGCTTATCTACTGCAGGATTCAAGCACTTGCACCACGTTGTTACCGACCGCAGCCCCAGGACCACTATCTCAACACACCTTTTGACCTGTGCCTTGACCGACGCTGCTGATGAACCATGCAAAGTTCTACCAAGATTAATGTTTCCACGAGTACACACATACTGAGGCATATTAGTATATACAAGTGTTTGCGTATGAATTTATAAATATATGTGGATATATGTGTATACATACATATATATATATATATGTATAATCTATGAATTTCTCACAATATAGATGAATAATGTAAAAACAATGCACACATACATAGATATATGTATATATCTAAATACAAACACTTTTGCGTACATGATGCACATGCATGTTTGCGGATTGAAAACAACTACTCCAAATGTGGCAACCACTGAATAGCACGACGCTAATGTCAATCCATATTATTGAACTTGGGCAGGTCTGGACATCCAAAATGATATGGAAAGGTTTGAGAAAACATATATCAGGCAACAACAGCGTCGCTGGAATGGATGTGGGTCAGAATCATTGTTGACCACTGTGATCCTGCCATGTTTGGGATATTCCCAATTCTTTCTTGAGCTGACTCGTTCTTTGCAAGGAGTTGTTGGGAGCCAGGGGTAATACCACCCGGACCGTTTAAAACACATGACGGTAGCAGTTTGTTTTGGATGATGGATGGTGAAGCTTCTTCAATTCGGTGCTTACTGAAAACTGGGGTCCCCCAAATCATGCCATAAACCAACCATAACTCTGTGGTTCCCTATTTTGAGAGACCCTCCTTTGATGGATTGATATCCGTGTCAATCCTGGAACTATTGAGAGCGTCCATGGTGCAGATCAAGTAAGCTGTCCAGTGTGGCAGCGCAAAAATCGAACTTCATTTTACCTACCGACCTTTTTTGAAGGCCACTTGCCAATGGGAAATACATTTCACAACAGCTATAGCCCTCCCAATTTCACCAATTTCGTGTCACAATTTCACCTACAAGCTCCTATAGCTTCCCATTTTGTTCCACCGTTGTCACGTTTGTTCAGCTTTTATGGGCAGTGTAGCTGCTGCATGTTTCAATGGGTGGACTCCGGACTCGCGCGGCAGCAGCGGCCGCACAGGTCCAATGCCATTTTTATTTGCACAGCCAACGATACCTCCACCATCGATCGACCCTTGCTGGATCGGATGGAGGCCAGGAACAGTCGGACCCCGAAAGGTTCAAGGAGGGGCTCCCAGTCGTTAGATAAGTTGGTTTACAACTAGGCTTAAGTAGGGAAACTACTAGTTAAGTCATAGCTGAAAACCATCAGCATGAATCACCAGTAAACCATTACACTACACTATTGCACCGCTAGTACACTCAGCACAAAAAGTTTTGAGACACAGCCATAGATGATGATTTCTAATATATGGTTGAATTATGATCCACCTTTAGGATCCACCTTTTTAGATTTGGGATCCACCTTTTGCAACGCTTGGCTGTGCCTCAAACTTTATTCATGAATTTATGACTAGTTATGGAAGATATAAACCATAGTCAAATGGCTTATCAACCTACTTACAACGAGGGGGGCCCCACCTTGTTGGGATTGCTGCAGGTTGCTGGTTACAGTCACCTTTACCACCGTTCTATCCATGAGGATGAGAGTACAGCCAAGCTACAGCAGTTGGCTTTGGAGAGATACCAAGCCAAGCATGGTACTGGTTGGTGGTTGGAAACATTGTTTATTTTCCCTAGTAAGAACAAATGATTGGTTGGTTAGCTAATAGTTTTCATAGGGGTTAACCACCAACCATTGGTAACTCATGATTCGTTTCCATTAGCAATCACGACGGACATCGAAACACATGGTGTTGGCAACTGCTGTTGATTTACCTACGTCGTGCAAGCTTCACTGGGCATTCCGAATGTTGCTGATTCCACGACTCCTTAATTTTGGCGAATGTGCATAGTTCATCATAGATCTTTGGCTGGTGGTTTTGAACATGCTCTGCCCCGTGTATTTGGTTGATTAATAAGCATATTTCATGTTTGTGATAGGAGTGGTTAAGCCACCAACCAGCAATGTCCAGTAATGATGGTCATAGTAATGCATTAAGTTTTCACCACTTTTTAAGTATTAACCAAATGTATGTAAATATGATGTGTTTGATCAATAATACTATTTGCAGTCCACTTACAACTACTTGTATTAGTATGATTAAGACTAATTATTCATTTCTGATCAATTTCAATTATCAGTCATTCATTAGGCACCACCGAACTATGGTTTTTAACCATCAACGGACGAACACCATTTCTAGCCAGCACAAGGCCACCCAGCGACGATCCTGGCAGGTGATCGATCTCTCTGGCTACACGGTAGAGGAGAAGGTGCCGACGACCAAAAGTTATAAGCAGCCGAGCATCGCTTGCTCATGGTGGTCGATAGTGGTTAAGTAGTGGTTAACTAGTGGTTAACAGGATTTAATAGTGATGAATGATGGTGAAGAATGTTTTTTAGAGGCTGATTTAACGAATTGAATGGTAATCATGATGGTTGATAGTGGTTGATTGTGGTTTAGTGGTGAATCCTCGTTTTTATAGCTGGACCAGGGGTATTTCCGGGGTGGGGTTGGTCAATCAGCAGCTCTTCACTTCGAGGGCCATGGATCTCCCCAGCGATTCAGCGAGAAGTCCCTTGGCGACTGCGGTTGGAATGGTCTACCCCTCAGTTATCATCCTTCAGATTATCCATTGATTAAGGGCTGGGTGGATTACAGCTACTTTCTTAGTTTTTTAGATATGATTGATTTACTTTATAGCCACTAGAGCCGTTAGACTTTTAGCAAGGGACCTGAAAGCCACCCAGAGGAGGCATAGCTTCAGATCAACCTCGGTCAATCGTTGATCGACCATTTAGATAGCTTCATTACAGGTTCATTAAGGTGCTGGTCGGCAAATGATTTTCTTTCCCCCACCCACATTTTTTATGACAAATTGCAGCATTTCAATGGATTTTTATGAAAAATTGCAGCATTTGCTGCTGGGGTCTCCACGGGTGGCAGTCGCCAGGTGGCCATCAGCAAGAGCCATTTGCTCCCGAAGCAACGGCTGCTGCACGCCTTGCAGAAGGAGGCGTCGTGCCACGGATCCGGGTGCTTGGTAGGTGGCGAGCTGGGTCAAGCAGTTAACCAACCACTAGTGGCTTATAGCAACCAAATCATAGGGAAAACGAGCTGGTTAATGATGGGGAAACCAGGGGGACTGAGGGTGAACTGACCCACTGCCAGGTGGTGTTTGGGGTGCTGTGATGAAATGGTTGATGAGGGGTCCCCATTTGTGGTTCTCTGTCATTTTCGGTTGGTAGTGACGAGGAATTCGGGAGGACAGGCAACAGCAACCCATAGATATGTGGGAGTTTATGGTGTCAAGACACGGTGGATATGCCATTGATCACCTGTTCCAAGTATTGGATCTATGGGTGGATGCCATTTCGCCAATGGGAGGATGGTCATCCAGCTAATGCATGGTACATGACTTATCTACTGCTAAAACTGGTTGGTGGATTTATCTACTGCTATAACTGGTTGGTGGTTTTGAACATTTTTTGGCCAGTATGTTTTATGTGTTTTCCTTCAAAGTTTTTGGGATGGCGAAACCAACCACTAACCAGTCATAGCAGTTATGCCATGCTTGGTTGATTAGTTGATTGACTTGCGCACATTTTTGGGATGGAGAAACTCACCCCCAACCAGAGAAGCAAGTATCAGAGATCAGCTGATACCCTCCTGGAAAGGCCCCAGCTCAACCCCAGCACAGCATTTCAGGCTGGATATGGCTATGGGTCACAAATCAACCAACTAATGGGGATAATCACCAACAATGATATGGTTAGTAAAGATACCCAGGGGTACAGGTTTTGACCTACAGGCAGAATGTCGTTTTTTTAAAGTATCTTTGATCATTTGCGATGTATGGTGTATGTGCACAACTCTTTGCTGTCACAACAGCCCATGTGCAGGTATGTATACAGTAGGCGTGGCAGCGATGGTCAACTGGTTTATGCCCCAACACATCTAGCAACTGTTGCAGTTGTTTGCATTTGTTTGTTTATGCTGTTGTTTGTCTACCACTACATAACAACAACCGATCTGACCGGGAAGGCAGCATGTTGTACAGAGGTCAAGACAGAGCTGGGATGTTAGGGGATCGCTTGTTTGATTTCTACTTGTACTGTCCAAATCTGGTTGGAACTGATTTTGGGATATAGCACCCAAGTCATTTCGCCAATGACTAAAAAGCATATGATCGATGATAATGGCAAGGTTGGTCTTGATAACTGGCCTACAGAACATATGATAGTACTCATGGCCCAGTACTTGTTTATCATTGGTAGTAATTTTCCAATGATACTTTGCCATTGTTCAAGCATGTAACCAATGAATGCCAATATTAGTTGAACACCAATCGTTAACCACAACACCCAGTGCTGTTTAACAACAACACCCAGTGGCCATCCTAGGTTTTTGTGCACATCTATCATGCACACAGCTGGGCATATGTATAGCTTAAGCACACCCAGGATCAACGTCAACACTGGGTTGCTCCATGGGAAAATCTACAGGCAACCCTTGTTTGAACCCCAAATCCTATAGCGGTTTCCCAGGTCGACAAAACCCACGATCCTGTGAGGTTAGCAACCAGGGAACCACTCCATCAAAGTGGCCAGCTGGCCGCACCAGGACGCAGATGGCCAGCCACCGATCCTGGACCTTACGGACGATGCCTTGGAAGCTCTAGTCACACGCTGGACAGCTGAGAGCGGCGTGAGGCGAGCGCCGGGGCCGACCACAGCCGTCCAAGTGGCCGTGGTGGATCCAGTTGGCGAGCGACCGGGTCAAGGCTTGAGCCAACCAACTAGTGGGGGATAGTAATCATTAAGAATGCTTAATAGTGGGGGAACCAGGAGTACAGAGTTTTGACCCACTGCCATTTCTATTCTCAAGTCAATTGTGTTTTCCCTGTTAATCCTATGGGGCTGTGATGGTTAATAGGTACCAAAATTGAAATGGACATACGCACATGATCCCACATGCAAGTTTGCCTGAAAACATGGCATTTTCAGATGGTGGTTTCTCAAACTAGGGGGTCACGTAAATCATCCACTTTTGACCATTCATATTAATCAACCATTCTAGTTGGTGTATCCCCCATTGTTGCTTGTAATCCCCTCGTTCATAACTATAACCATTGATTAACAAGGGGATTATACTAGTTAACCAGTGTTAATTAATCATGTTGCTTATATCCCTATTGTTCCTATGTATCCCCATGTTGTTAATGACCATTGTTTGTTAATAAGCTATCAATAAGCCATCAATAAGCATCAATAACCATTGTTCGTTTATCCCCTATAGTTGCTAATAAGCCATCAACAAGCCATCCGTAACTTTGGGATTCCCCCAGCTATTCAGAATCGGTGAGGCCGTTGATGTCAAGCCGCTGCTGCCGGTGACTGATGTCGTGCCAGGTCTTTGGAACGACACTTAGCACAGTTGCGACCTCAGCAGACCCGCAAGGGGGGCAACAAGTTGCTTGTGGTTATCCAATGATACTATATCTAGAATATCTAACCATATTTCATATGTAATGTCTAACCATGCTTAATTTATATACAATATCCAACATTTTCTAACCATACTCTATCTAGAATGCTTTGAGGTTTATTTTCTTTTTGGTTTTCAAACAAAATGTAACATGTTTTCTGAATCTTTTTCCGACAATATCCAACAATAGAGATGGGGAGAACCGGGTGAAAGGATTACATAACCAATGTGTCCAGCTAAATGTGTCCAGCAAGATGCGCGATCCATTGATGATGTCCACGAACGGGTCAACGTGGGTAAGTCCTGCAGTTACGTGAAGCACGTTGTGCTACACAATTCGCTGAGAAGTTGATGTGGCTGCCCCTGGTGGTTGCTTTTCCAACGCTTGACATGATCAATTGACACAGTATATCCCATAATTATCAGTCATTCTTCATGACCGGTTGCTGATAAAGGATTTGAATGAACCATTATAAGCCATTATAAACGAGTATCAAGCATCATCGACCGTTCTGAACCATTCCTAGTCACTACTTGTCAGTGTTAACCCTAGGTTCATAACAGCGTCCCTTCTGGCTTCATAACCCATACTTTGTCAGCCACCGCAAGTGCCTTGCAATCAGGATTTGCCGTTGGGCGGCCCTGCGTTTGCAGGTGGGAAGCAGCAGTCGAATTGT
Organism: Symbiodinium kawagutii; assembly: GCA_009767595.1. NCBI lineage: Eukaryota > Dinophyceae > Suessiales > Symbiodiniaceae > Symbiodinium > Symbiodinium kawagutii. The sequence continues at coordinate 629,766 of VSDK01025782.1, read as the reverse complement.
TTGAAACAAAGAAAACGGTTGTGAACTGATGAAGCATTATTTTTGGTGGTTTAATGTTCTTGAATGAACTGATTCATGATGATGTTACTCTTTGGTAATTCAACCTGGAATCTAAAAATCAAACCTTTTTTAGCGAAAACCAGTGTAGAGGGTGGATTTCTAAATGTTTGGATGTTGATTAATAAGAGCATGGTGAATCTTGGTTGTAACCAATGGTTAATAGTGATTTGCAGTTAGCTGATGAATGATTGTGAAGCTATGCTGTTAAGCTCCATATTTTCGCATATCGATGGTTTGATTTACTCGTGATATTTTTTCACAGGGCCACCGTTGTCACAGGGCCAAAGCCTTGTTGCTTTTGCTGGCGTTTTCCAGGTTCCTACCAAAACAAGATTTCATTGGCTACACAGGCTACACCCTATTTTGGCAGGTACTATATCGTATGCAATAACCCTGCGCCCTGTACCAAACCTAAGGAGTCTTCAATATTTGTTTTGGTACAAGATAAGCTAATCGGCCTGCTGTTTTGTACAAGATAATTATGCATAGCCACAAGTCGTTGACCACTGCTGCCAGGTCGCATGCTACGCATCTGAATTTTCTCCATCATTGACCAATTTTCACCATCATTCAGCATCATTCACCATCATTAACTAGTGTAATTATCCTGAACTATATGAGTAATAGAATGATACATGATAAGTCCAAATCAATACCATTGATCAGTATATACTAATAAAAGAACAATAATCACAATTGTATATACAATAATAATATTTCATAACGATGAAAATAATGAAAATGCTATAGTTGTAATAGTCATAGTAAGAATAAAACCCAGTGGGACTCTTGGACCTGTCATCGGCCATGAGCCACTGTGACCGGAAACCGGAGCCAGGGCGTGGATGTTCCTACAGGACTGGGTCGTGAAGCTGCCCGCGAGGTTCGTAGTTGCTGGCGGGTTTCGTTGGGAGTGCGGAGGTGTCCACGGGGTGCGGTGCCGCCCTTTAAAGGGAGAACCAAGGAGATACCAGGCGATACCAGGAAGGTTCTAAGCAAATGGAAGTCAAGAAATCGGTGAAACTTTAAGGGTACCCAGTTCTAGCCTTTTGAAGGGGAGCGAGGCCAGCTGACAGCAGGATTCCAACCAAACACTAGTGACAGTACTATGACCATACTTGCGGGATCTTAGGATTTTCAAAGTGATGTCCGTATAAAGTTGATATCATCAGAATTGATGACGATCAAAGTGATATGTCAGAGGATTGATAAGGATGACCGTAGGATGACCAACAAGGGATGATATATATATATATATATACATACAAGAACCAGCAATGCAATGATGAAACCCTTGAGAAAATATTCCAAGCATCGGCTAATTTACATTAATTTACGATGTTAAACAGGGGGCAAATGCCTGGGCAAATGAACAACCATGAAAATGCTACAACCAGGGAATCCGTACGAATCAAGGCAATAATCCACCACTGGTTCACGGATGATGGATTTTTGATGATCAGAACGATCAACCATGGTTGGTACATTATGGTTAGGTAACTAACCCTAGTTACAACAATGGTGGAAACCAGCTAGTTACATCTAGTTACCTACTATTTCATGGTACCTGGAAGCATTGGGTTACAAGAGGCTATTTCACGATGGAAACCCCATTTTGGTCGTTCGAAGTCTCTCAGATTTGGTTAATTAGCCCCGCAGGAAGCTGGTGATCACAATTATTGATGATGATTCCCAGTGGTACTAATAAATTCCATATAAATCATCATCGGACCATAAACTCATTCACAGTTGGCCATTATTTCGCCATGATTTCGTTTGACTATCATTCAATGGTCATGATGTTTTCATTGCATGAGCTTACTTTACAGCAATCATCATTGAATTGCCATCCATCATTGTTACCCTTCATCGCTTTTGCGGTCGGTGTTGTCACCTGGTGCTAGGCAGCACTAGCGACCAGCGGTCCTGATTCTGAAGGTCGAATCAAGGCGGACGCGGCTAATGGGTCAAAGGGAACCAGCGTCAAAGCTCAAGGAGCAGTCTTTCCGAAGGGATTAGGAGGTTGCCAGAAAACAGGGATAGCACTTGATACTCACTTGATTGTGTTCGTGTTATACAACTTAAAGATGGATGTACGGCTTTATATAAGTATGTATATTGTTTGTTGTATTTATAGATATCTATTGTATACTTCCATTATAAAGATCTTCATGTTGATGATATTACATATTTCAGCCACTGTTGAGAATACGTGGATACAATCATAGTGATATAATCAGACAGTGAATATATTATTGTCACTCCTTACAGATCTCCAGGCTCATAAATCAATGACGTCATCCAGGGGGAACCCAACCAGGATGTTTGAAAAAAAAACAGCGTTCTGGAGTAGATCAAGCCGCTTGTTAATGGGTTACCGTTTTACCCGGCCTAGCAGTTTTTAACCATCAGCAATGATGGCTGACAGTAGGAAATAGCAATTGATTATTATAGACAGGCATGGTTCATACTGGTAAATAACCATTAGGCATCATCAACCATCCTTGGCAATTACAAAGCCATCATAAATGCTATGTAACTTTGTATTTACCTTGTATTCACCATTGCAATATAGTTCATAAACCACTATATCATGAACCTCATGCGTAGCGAACATGAATTAATGAAGTTTTCACAAAAGAACTAATGACTATAGTTATAGGTAATTAACTAGTATTATAATGGGTACTTAACCATTACAATTCACAAACCACTATCATCAATTAAGATAATTCACATTACCATCATTACCATTAAGATCATGGTTCATTACCATTATGATTTACCATGATAAACCATTCACCGTTCCATATTGGGCTTCACAGCAGCTGTGCAGCCTTTGATCGAGGTGAGCTCGGAGCATTTGCCGCACATTTTGGGCGTGGAGCTCTTTGAGCCCGTGGGGGCCCTGGCACGACGTCGTGGCTAACTGAGATCGAGGTGCGTTTCAGCCTGATGATATAGACATGTGGTGATTTTTCAAGCCATATGGACCCTCAAAATAGCTGGTTGATTACTACAAATGATTCAGAAAGGATGATTATGTGGCTAACACCTATAGTTCAACAGTGATGGTTCAGCAACAACTATAATCAAAACGGTCTAATTGATACTAGGGGAAAAACGCCAACAGTACTGGTTCAACAACTAGAGTTGGTAATAAGTATGGAGATAATCACCAACAACAATATCAACTATATGGGGTGTTCTCAAGCCATAGAGAGCCTCAAAGTTATGGTTGGGTTCAATATCATAAGTGATGCATAAACTGGATGATTTAGAGAGTGCCCCTATTTTGAGAAACACCTACACTTGTACAGATGCACTTACCCATTATAATGGTTACCAGGTTTATTTATATACATGAAATAGAAGCATGACTATCCATTATGCATACGTATTTATGCATATATGCAGTATGAATACTGTAGGTGCATGTATATCATTTATATGTATGTAGAATTTGAGACTGTTGCCATGTTGGAGTGTTCTTGTTCAGAAAGAGCGACTGACATTCTGATCAACGTGACATTGCTTTACATATCAAACGGGACAATGGTTCATCCGGGTTGGAATAGCAATTACAAACAGGATATCAAAGTTGTATTGTCAGTGAACATTCGTCATACTGACTTTCCCAGCCCATCAATTTCATTTTTCATGTCGTCCAGTAAACATGATGGTGCTGAAGACAAGTTTTAGATGTCCTGCCTATCTTGCAAGCCTCCCAAGCTATGTTTTTGATCGCTCCGTTTGGGAGATACACCTTTTTTGATGGAACGGGAGTCCCAAACATGTTCCCATGTTCCGTGTTCATTTGTGCTTGCCATCCATTGAGCGTCACTTCTTGAGGTCAGTGGCGATGGATGGGCAGCATTGCTTTGAAAATTTACGGTGTCTATTCATTTATTCTTGATCATTTCTATGTTGATTGTTGATATCTACGTGTGAACACTCACGACTTCTCAACCAGCAGCTAATCCCTGTCATTGATCCATGATCAATCACCAAGACAAAGAATCATTGTGAACAATTATGAACCTGAACTGTCACAATGAACCAATCATTGTGATGACCATTATAAATAATTAAGAACCAATGAGCAATTATGACCCATCGTTGGTTGGTTTGTTATGGTCACAACGAACATTAGTGGTTGATCATGGTTGATAATGGTTTATTAGTGCTTTACAAATAAACACCCACGGATTATTATGGTTTATTCGTGGTTGATAATGGTTTATCAATAGTTGTGCTGCCATTGGCCCATAGTTCTGGCCTGGCTGTTGGGAGGCCAGGACCCCACCGGTTAAAGGGTTCAGCCACCTGCCGGAGCCCACCAAGAACCTGGCAGAGCGTCTCGACGTGGGCCTGGGATCTCAACGAGTCGGACCCGGAGTCGTGCAACGCAACGGAGCTTGCGTGCCATGGGTGCCATAGGATCTCCCCATAGGATGGGCGGTGATGTAAGCAGGGCTGATGATGGTGGAGGAACGGTTCTAATAGTGGTTAGTTGATTAATATCCTATTAACAATTGGAAACTGCTTCATTAATTATGGTGAATTGATGGCTGATTGATGTTAGTTGATGGTGAATTCATGGTCACTGAATCGTGGTTGGCCACGTGTATCTTTCCGCTTCTTCTGTCCATAGCTCCATTAAGTTTACTGCCGCTTGCAACAAGGCTCAAGCGCCATAATTCAGACACCACCGTTGGCCGTGGCACGGGACGCTTTCTTCGCGGGAGCCCATGGGCTACCGCATTGGTGGGCCATGGGGTTCCGCCGAAGATCCACCGGTCAAGAAGGTCGAGATTGACAAGTCTGTGAAGGAGGTGAAGGATGACCGTCTCTTGGTGCTGTCCTGGTGAAAGAATCAGGGTCGCAGAGGGAGGTGCTTGTGGCCAAAGATCAGAAACCACAGCTGCAACGAACATCAACATACACCAACAAACATTTTTGAAGGTTATAAATTGTGTTTTGGAAGCTCAAAATCGACCTTTTTTTTAGCAGCCATTTGGGGGCCCATGACAACTACACCGGATGTACCTGACAGTCAGCAACGCCGACACTGCGGGCGAGGCACTTCTCTAAAGCTCAGTGACTGTGCAGGGGAGAGCGTAGCGGCTGCAGCCCACATTGAACACTGGCTAATGACCAATCAACCAACCAAGTAATGGGAGATAATAAGCAACAATGATACGGGAAACAACGGTTCATATGCTGGTTGGTGGTTTGACTGACCTTGTTTATTTTCCCTAGTAATCATTAACAAATGGTTGGTTGGCGAATATTGTTCATAGGAATTGGAACTACCAGCCAGAAAATGTCCAAGCAAACTCTCCAACAGCGAGTGTGGGTACAGTCATGAGCCCATATTTTTTGTTCTGAAAACAGCAATCTGCAGGTGATGAAGTGTTGACTAAGCGTTCCTGATAAAAACATGTACAGTCAGTGTGCACATGATGTAGATTGTTGCTTGCCCCAGCAATTATTGACTATGCTTGTATAGTTGTTTTTTCATCCTAGACATGGTTTGCAGTAAGAGCTCCATACCGCAGAAACGCAGCCCTTTATCAATATGAAACCAGGGAACACCAAGATTGCTCTAGCAATGTGGGCCCCGTTACGCTACTTGTAACTTGGTTTACAAATGTTTACAACAAACTTGGGGCAAGGGCTACTAGCGACAGCGGAAACCTAGCTGGAGCTACTGTTCAAAGCACCATGTTTGTTTTACGTCATGGCACAGCCGCATAGGAATTGGTGATAATTGGTGCCGCTGGCGCCACGACGCGAGGCTTCACGACCACCTACAGCAAGAATTTTGGTTCGGCAAAGCCCCGAACTCAACTCTTCGTCAATGCTCCTTCTTCCATACGGATGGAGCCGCATGCGACCTTGACATTGAGGGCAGCTGCGACCAGGTGTGCTGCTCCTACACCAGTTCCTTGGAGGTGATGAGTTGATCGAAGGTGACAGGATCACCTGCATGGGTTTCAGAGCAGCTGCGCTGTACTTGCTCTATTTGGGAAAGACACCTGTCATAGAAACATCTCAAATATCAATTTTACTTCGGGTGAACTTTTCGCAGAGGCTATGGCTAAAGATCTTTTTGAGTCTTAACCACCGACAAATGTAGATGGGTAAAATCGGGGTCATTCATTCATTGAGGCTGGTGGTTCAACGGGGGGAAAAGGAGCCAAGGGTATCCCTAGATACCTTTAAAAAGGGGGGGCAATTTGGAACTACCAGGAGTCGCCTAAGCCAATGGTAGGAGGGTCGTTGAAGTTGCCCCAAGGGGGCGCACATCGGAGGCTCCGCCCAGGCTGAAAGTTCCTTCTTCGAACGGACGAATCCAGTTGATACGATGTGAACTGGCTCATACGGTGGTTTCTCAAGCCAGAGCGGTACCCCCAAAACTGGATGGTCTATTATCTTAGATGATTAATATGTGATGATTTGGGGGTACCCCTATTTTGAGAAACCAATATATATTATTGATGGTTGATGCTGGCTAGTGATGGTTGATAATAGTTGATTGGTAGTCCATGGTTATTGCCAGCTGATGGTTATTGATGGTTGATAAGTTGATAATGATGAATATGGTAGGGTTCTGTGGGTCCGTTGATAGTGTACTGAATCAATGGCTGTGGTGATATCAGAGTTGGCCATCACAGCCCTACTATTGGCTGGTAACTGGAAGCATTGGGCGCTTCGACGGCTAGGGTTCGGTGTGTCCAGTAGATCACCGGCTGTGGTGATCTTGATGCTCTGGAATCCCCTGACACTTTGGCGCCTCGATATCGCTGGATTTCGGGCGAGGCAGCTGTGGGGACCAGCAATGAAGACCCTGTCAATAGTAGATCCGGTATCCCACCAATATACAGGGGTTTCTCAAAAGAGGGAAGTTTCTCAACATAGGGAACTCCCCAAATCATCCACTTATAATCACCCATTTTTGGGTTCCCCTGTTTTGAGAAACCACCCTATTCATCTTGGCTGAAGACTACTCTAGATATATAAGTGTCTTCGGAGGTCCATGTTCGATCCCATTTTTCTCAAATTCTAAAAGTTGTGATTACCATAGGAGCTTCATCAACCAATCGTTGCCAGTAAACCCAGCGTTGGGGTTCACCCTGTCCAAGGTTAACACGCTGAACACATTGACCAAGTCAATGTCTGGAACTGTGGGCAGCCTTCAAATAGCGGGAAAAACTTTGACCGCGACCCTCACCAGCCAAACTGCAGAGCCATCACCGAGCGGTGAACGGCGGCATTCCTTGCAGTTGAA